>JAYMTP010007911.1:0-10544 GCA_036897365.1 Geranium brycei | reverse complement strand
ACAAACACTCTCCCTGTGGGATCGATAACTCCGGGACGTAATACTCCCGATATTACTTGGAACGACCGGTGCACTTGTCGGTCGCGTCAATTCCCGCAGAGAGTAAAGAAGCCAAGAAACAGGTGCTCAGATACTTAGTTTGACAAATGTCTAGATGTGCTCAGACAGGTGAAAATCATTAATTGGGGACAAAACCCTATTTTGATCCCTGTGAAAATCGACCCAGATTCTAGCCGAAAATAAAAATTTACTTGATTGACTAAGGGCGCCTCACAGCGTCCCATTAGTATTATACAATTGAAAGCATTCAAATTCCATAACACAATATATGAACCCTCTTGATCCGCAACATGTTAAAACTCAAGAGAACGATACACTTTAAGATTGTTAGATAATATACAATAATATTAACAAATTGCGAAACTTGAAATTTATAAATACTAATGAACTAAGAAAATTACAAAGATACATTAACCTTTACATATAAATGGATACAAACTCGGGAAACAAGTCGAGGCATGTTTGATATTGTCCTTAAAGTGTATTCGCTCTCCCTCGGCTATTGGAATCGACAAGCGCACACCTCACAAGATACAACGACTTCAAACTAGCAACGTACACCAAATGTCTAGTTCAGGCGAATTTGAACTTGTGTCTTTCTCTATCACCTATCTTACGAAAAACATTTGAGATTAAAGAAAAAGAAAAAGAAAAATAAGAAGAAGAATCTAAGTTCTTGGTATTGAGATGGGTGAAAATAGAAAAGATGTGATCATCTACTTATAGTCCCCATCTCTTCAACTATTGAAATCCTTAAATCATTACAATTTATATGATGAAAATAAAGCTTTTGTAACATATACAATCAAGAGAATTAAATGCACATTATGTGTATTATATCTCAATGAAGGATGAAAAACTCTTTCAATTTCATTAAGTTTAGATTAATATAATTTTATGTTATATTTTTCAACACCTAGATCCCAGATTGATTCAATTCCAATAATTTTTGCTTGTTTAGATCTATAAACATGATCAATTTTTTAGATCTATGAACAAAAGCAATTTTCCGAACAATTATCTCTCCATTTTCCTTAATAATGGATTTTTGATATGCAGTTTCTAATTTGACGAACATAAGAGCAATTTTTGTCTCGCTGGAGAAATGTCAAGAGTATTGAATTTCTATATTTTAAGTTTTCAAATACAAGGACAATTTCAATATTTAAAAAATGCTGAACTCAAAAAATATATTTTTCATTTATTTTAACCCATGTTAGGTAAAATGATACAAAATTAAATTTTTATTGAATTGAGAAAAAAGAGAGAAAATGTATACATAATGAATTAAAAAAACCCACATATTAGATCAGAGTGAACTGGATTTTCACCTAACTTTTTTGTACACATTTTGGGTTTGGGAATAAGTAACGCATGTATCATTCTATGAAAGGTGAAGTGAGTTGGGGGAAATAAAGAAAAGAGTTTGGATACGGAGTCAAATCCTGTTTAAAGTATTTTTCCGTTATTATTTGTAAAAGAGAAAATAGGAATTGGTGGGAGGCATTAAATTGGGGAAGTAAACAAGAAGGTAAAGCAGACTCATATAGTGTTGTGTCAGAACCAAAAAGAACACGCCCATTTCAACCTCCACACAATCAACAATATTATATTTTCAATTTTTCTCAACTCATCTGATCACATTCAGAGTGTAGCCCACGGTAGCTACACTGTACAGCACCACATTTGATCTGAATAGTTTATTATTTATATATATTTCTTTTGACTCTGGGACCAATCAGCAGCTACCCAGAAGACTTGACAGTGAGTGGCAGCAATGGCTTGTATAAATATTACGCCCATTTCTCTCTCTCCTCAGCTTCTCTTTGTTTTTTGAATTTTGAATTTATCTGTTTGTGTGGAATCTTCCACTCTTGGACCAGTAACCCACTGCCCATTACCATTAATTAACCCATTTGCACCCCTAGTTTTTATCCTCAATAATTTATCATGCACTATTCTTTTATCTACAAATTATTAACATTTTATGGCATGACCTCTCTCTCTCACTCAACTATTATTTAGAGAATCATAGTGTTGTGCAAGAGCATGCCCATATATGAAGGAAGATCTGAGATGTTATGATTTATGAGTGATGCTGATATTTGAGTCTTAATAATGACAGAAATCATGTGGACGATCATTGTGGTGGTTAAAGAGAATGGTACTGCTATTCCAATGTACTATATTACGATTGTACACAACATTCATGGCATGAAATGGACACCACCAAAGCTACTCTTTCGTTCACATCTAAATTCTTCTACAGTAAAAACTTCAATATAATTAACCAAAACAAACTTAACTTATACTCTTAACCAAACTTTGCAGTGGGAATGTGGAGGACCAATCACAGTCATTCCCTTATGATAACATGCGGCTCATCTCCATGAAGCCTCATGCTCGCTCCTCACAAATAGTCTCCATCTCATTTTCTACCTCTTTTAAAGATCCAAATAGAGACACAACTCAAGAAGTTTGTGAGAGAGAAGAGCTCTCCTTCTTTAACTGACAAACCAGAGCACAACATTTTCAGTTTAGACCCAGAAACAAATTCAAGAAGCAAACATGGGTTTTGCAGCATTTGTGCTCTCCCTCGGTCTTGTTGTTGCTTCAAGCCTGGCATGGGTCTCTGCAAGCTCAGAGCTGAGAGCAATCATGGACATCAAGACCGCTCTAGATCCTGAAGAACACTACCTCTCTTCATGGACAGCCAATGGCGACCCTTGTGATGGATCTTTTGAAGGAATAGGGTGCAACGAGAATGGTCAAGTGGCCAACATTTCGTTGCAAGGCAAAGGGCTCGCCGGAAAGATCTCTCCGGCGGTGGCTGAGCTCAAGCAGCTGACGGGTCTTTACTTGCATTACAATGCTCTCTTCGGGGAGATACCCACAGAGATTGGGAACTTGACTCAGCTCACCGATTTGTATCTCAATGTCAACAATCTCTCTGGGGGCATACCTTCCCAGCTTGCTGACATGCAGAGCTTGCAAGGTCAGTGATGAGTTTTATAAAAAGATTTGAGCTTTTCTTGTTTTATTTGGTGAAAGATTTGAACTTTCTTTATTTAATCTCTTGTTTTTCTTGGCTGCTCTATCTTGTGATTATTTCTTGTTTTGCTTGTATTTATTCTCGAAGATTTCAACCAAAGATTTAAATGCGATAGTGATGGGAGAGTAATTGTTCTTGCCTTGTTTGGTTGCTGAGAAAATTAATTTGGATCTATACTTCTCCTTAAAACTATTAATTCCCATGAATGTTTCATCTTTTGGAAATCAACACAAACCAAACACCATATAATTTATTTTGTTTTACTTTTTTTTCTCAGCAACCAAACATGTAAGATTAATCATTTTTGAACTTTGTTGTTCTAATGAGAGATATGGGTTATGTTTCAGGCTCAGATTAAATGTAGAACTTATCAATGAAAAAGGATTCGATTTTGCTCTCTTTTTGCTACATTTCCCATGCTTTTTATTTCTTTCTAAAAGTCTCAAACTTCGGTTTTTGCTTCACAGTTTTGCAGCTATGTTATAATCAGCTGACAGGAAGCATACCCCGACAGCTTGGGTTTTTGACAAAGCTTAGTGTCGTAGCTCTCCAGTCCAATAAGCTAACTGGTGCAATCCCAGCCAGTTTAGGTGATTTGGATATGTTAGTGAGGCTTGATTTGAGCTTTAATCACCTCTTTGGTTCGATCCCTACAAAGCTAGCTGATTCTCCTTTGCTGGAAGTCCTGGATGTCCGTAACAATACCCTCTCTGGCAATGTGCCTCCTGGTATGTGTTTTTCAACTTCCATATGGTTTTCATTTAGTTTGCTAGTTCTGATTTCACTTTGCATTTGATGCAGCTTTGAAGAGATTGAATGAGGGCTTCCAGTATGAAAACAATCTAAGACTGTGTGGGGTTGATTTCATGTCCTTGGAAGCTTGCAGTGCTGAAGATCTTGTTGATCCTAGGAGACCTGAAGCTTACGGACCAAAAGCCATCCCCGAGACTGCTAATGTGCAGGCTACTTGCAACCAAACACTCTGCTCAAACAAGTCTAGATCCCGACAAGCTTCTGCTGCTATTGGCACAATAGTTGTGTCACTTGCATTGATAGTAGTTGGAGTTGTTGCCTTCACACAATATCGCCGCAGGAAGCAGAAGCTGAACACTTCGTTCAATGTTTCTGATAACCGGCTTAGTACTGACCAGAGCAAGGAAGTCCAGAGGAAGAGAGGCTCTCCTCTCATCAGCCTCGAGTACTCCCATGGTTGGGACCCTCTAGCTGATGGCCGGAAGCTCAGTGTGTTCACCCAAGAAGTTCTGCAGAGCTTTAGGTTCAATTTGGATGAGGTTGAGACGGCCACACAGTACTTCTCCGAGGCAAATTTGTTGGGTAAGAGCAGCTTCTCTGCCACCTATAAGGGAATACTAAGGGATGGATCGGCTGTTGCCATTAAAAGCATGACTAAAAGTAGCTGCAAGTCTGAGGAATCCGAGTTCTTAAAGGGACTCAACAGTTTGACCTCGTTAAGGCATGAGAATTTGGTGAGGTTGAGAGGTTTCTGCTGTTCAAGGGGTCGCGGGGAGTGCTTTCTCATTTATGATTACGTGCCCAATGGAAATTTGCTGCAGTATCTTGACATGAAAGATGGTGAAGGCCAAGTTCTTGAATGGTCGACCAGAGTTTCCATTGTGAAGGGCATTGCCAAAGGTTTGTTCTCTTTTCTGTTTATCATCTGTATAAAATAGTGAAGATAGAACGACGATTAAAACTAAGACATAAGTTGAGGTAATTGAATGTTACTATAATTAGGTTTGTTTTTCTTTGTCGTAATCAGGTATATCTTTTTTGCACGGGTACAAAATAAACAAGCCTGCACTTGTTCATCGAAACTTATCAGCAAAGAAGGTGCTCATAGACCAGCGATTCAATCCATTGCTGGCGGAGTCTGGCCTGCACAACCTTCTTACAAACGACATTGTCTTCTCGTCTCTCAAGGCCAGTGCTGCCATGGGTTACTTAGCTCCCGAGTACAATGGCAAGTTCACAGAGAAAAGCGACGTTTATGCTTTTGGAGTTCTTGTTTTCCAAGTCTTGTCAGGGAAGCAGAAGGTGACCAGCTCACTTAGGGTTGGCGCCGAGTCATGCAGATTCCAGGAATTCATCGACCCACATCTCCATGGCAGGTTCTTTGAATACGAGGCAGCGAAGCTCGCAAAGATTGCTTTGATCTGCACTCACGAGTCTCCCACCGAGAGGCCATCCATGGAAACGGTTCTCCAAGAACTAGGTAACTTTAGTAGCTGCCTTTGATTTTTCCATGATTCTATCCCATAGTCATTGCCTAAGGGCCTGTTTAGGCAATGACCACTAACTTCTCTAACAACTATCGCTAGAGTTTATTTTGTTGCAATGCCATGTCCTGCCTGCTAAGGACTAAAGCACGAATGACGCCTTGCTTTTGATGAATTAGCTCATTGTAAGTTGTAAGATTAGTATCTTTTAGCATGTAGTAGGGTTTCATGGGGGTTGGGTGGTTTCTTCTGAAATGCCATGTATTTATTAAATATCTGTTCCTTGAAGAGATTGATATCATCCCCCCATTAACATCATTCAAAATGTTGTGATTGTGTTTTCAGTAGGCATGCTTTCTATTCACAGTAGTATTATCTACTCATTTCTCATGAATCCTATGATGAGGGCTCTGAATTGTGATGTTTGGTCTTTGTTTCCAATTTGGGGTAAACCACCTTGAAGATGCTAGTCTCAATTACAGAATCATCACATGTGAATAGTAACAGACAATTCAGAGGACAAAATTATGGTATTTAGCAGGAGAATGATGTAAATTCTATGATTAGGCAAATGTTTTTACTCTTTTTACCAGGTTGTAATTGTATGCATGCTTGTACTTTTTGATTCTGTCTGGATCTATGTTGCTGGGGACCCTCAAAAAGGTGATGGGACTCAACTTGTCCCTTGTGTTTGAGATCAAATGTGGTTTTGGCCATTGAGAATGAGCACCTTTCATGGATCATGTTCTTACTGTTTCTGCGTCCATGTTGAGTTTCATGTGATGCCTGAACCCCACAGAAAGGAAGGAAGCAGGACCACCTTGCAACCAAAGAAGAGATGCTTAAGGACAAGCAAAGCCCATAATCCAAAAGAGTACCCCTCACTCACATGGGAAATAGGGTAACCTAGAAGCCCAATAAAGATTAGGTGGGCCCAATATCCAGTGGCACATGTGAGTTTTCTCATGAAGGTTCATCTCTACTTTGGGCTTCTATATACTTTTAGTTGGGTGTGTATGAGGCTGAAATCCAGATTTTATTTGGCAACATTTTAAACTAGAGACTATTCATTGTTTGAAGGGAGATTTGCAGGTTAATTGTACAGTATAATTTGTACAAAATCACTATAAATAAAAGAAGCTAATATAAAATTTTCAAATAATAAAAATAAATTAAAGGTGTGATGTCATCCTCTTATCTTCATTACGTCGGATTAGATTGAAACCCTAATACACAATCTAACATCAAGCCTCTAAGGGCAACTTCCAACCCTAAGAGCACATCACATGTTCTCGAGAAAGCCCATTCGTCCGTCCTTAAATTACATGTTAACAACTTCGCTAAGTACAACTTTACCATCATCCTCATCACCGCCTTTTGCAAAATGTCATCACTCATCGAGAGCTACATCAACTCTCTCCCTCGCACCTGTCGACGAGAGCCTCGGCCTCCCTCCCATCGCTGCCAACCAGCTTATTCTCTGCCTCCTGATAATAAATAGGTAAATTTCATGTTAAGTTTTGGTTTTCTTTACCAATTTGGATTTATGATTTATTAATTAAATTTTGTACTATTATAATTTTCTATTTAGATTAATTTTATTTCTATATCCAAGGATTTTCGCTAATTGTAATTCACAAAAACAATATCAATTATTAAACAAAGAGTCATTAAAGTTAACATGATATCATAGGAAAGCTCGATCATTGGTTTAGTTTCCACGCATTTGAGTCCCCCGGCCACTCATTAATGACGAGTGAGTCGGACAATGTAAGAAATTATTCTCTCTTGTGCATTAGGAATTTAAGGATCATGATTTAAGATTTAAGCTTTAAGTTCAAGATTTAAAGAGATAACATTTTAAAAGGGTTTAACGATTTTTCTCCAAATCATTCATTCAAAATGTTCAAGACTTAGTGATTTTTTCTATAAATTATTCTTTCTTTATCCACTAGTTCTGGTAATGCGCCCTTTCGATGTATTAAAAAATTATTGAAGTTTAGCGAAATTTATCAAATGTAATCAAAGTTTATCAAATATTATCAAAAGGTAAAGGTTATCAAAGGTCAATGGAAATCAAGAAAATTGTTCATTGTTTTGGAACCAAACCGATTTAGATCTTGATCGAACTAGTCCCAATGGTTCTCAAATTTTGGGGAACCATACCAAGATGATGGGTTAGTTGTAAACACTTTTGACCAGTGCAGTTCATTGGTTCTAACCATATCAAACCGGTTGAATTTTGATTTTGATTTTAAGCTTAATTATGGGCTGGATTAGGCTTATACGAATTATTTTCATAGTGATTACATAATTTATTCTATATAACTATAAATTATAAACTATAGCTATAAACATATATTCAAAATAAAAAAAGGTAATACAACTTAATTGAAACTTTAGGTATGCATATATTAAAAATGGTAACAAAAACTAAACGTTATGCTTCACATGGGATGCACTCTAATAAAACACGTCTTACAAAAAAATATAAGAATTATTACAATTCATAAGATGGAAATAATCAATGGTTATCATTAATCCATTCATTTATTATGGAAATATAAAACAATATAGAAAAAGGGTACATGAGTAAATGTAATTAATTCCAAAATTAAAACCCTATTATCGTGCACCCATTTCACAATATAGTGAGTTATTTTTGGGTTGATTTCATCTATTTCATGGGTTTCATCATTTTCATGGGGTCAACGTGATATTGGTTTCATGGCTGCATTGGAGGTTTAATGTGTAAAAAAAAATCGGATAAATGAAACGTGTCCTTTGTAAAAAATGAAACATGTACTTCGTATGAAATGAAATGAAATATGCAGTTAAATATATGAAAAATATGTTCGTAAAAATGAAACCCTCATAATGAAAATGTAATGTAAATGATGTAATCTTAAAAATAAAATCATAAACGGTAAACAAATGAAATAGTAAATCATGAAATAGTACGAATAAAATCATGAAATATAAAAAATAAAATAATAAATTGTAAAATTGTAAAATTGTAAAACAAAATGTTCAAATATTGCAGCCATAACAATGAAATCGTGAAATTGTAAATAAGGAAATAATAAATAAGTTATATTTGGTAATTTATAAAAAGAAATAATTAAATGATTTGATGATATTAAAAATACAAAAATACCCTTATGTTTGTATTAAAAGACAAAAATAAATAATAAGATAGGAATAATTACGCCCTACTGTCATTAATTAGTCAACAAAAAATTCAAGCCATCTAAATTTGCATCTACTGATCACAATTTATTCTTATTTTCTTATGTAAAAGATAGTTTTTACCTAAATACAATCCTTCTTTACATAACTTTTGGTTCATTTCTTTCCAATTTAATCACACTTCGAATTTATAATAATCATATCTGAATGCAATCGAATGGTTATCTTAAAATTATAACAAAAACATTATCCACGGTTCTCAGTTTTTAGGGTATAGTTCAACTTGTTTCTTTGTTCGGGACTAGTTCCAAGTCCAAAATGAACATCCCAACACGAACACTATCTCTTAATTAATTACTTCCCTTTTTATGTCTGTTTGTGTTATTATAGTTTTGTTGATGGACATGATTGTTTTGGCAGACATACTTTGTTTCGATTCTTCCCAAAAATTGCATATGCCCCCTCTTAAATTTTGATATATATTCAAAAGTTGTTTAACTTAGTGGTAAAAGTGTTGTTTTTTTATCTACAAGGTTTAAGGTTCAAACCTTAGTATTCATAAACTTTTTATAGTTGTATACTTTTTCAATGATGTTCGGGTCTAAACTTATTTTAATAGATGCGAGCTTTTAAATTCACTTCAATGATATCTTTCATTTATACTTTCTTTGTTGGTTCATAATTATAATTATATCTTACTAATTATTATTGCATTAATTAAATTATTTTTTTTCGTTAAAATTTTTGTGTTGTCTATTATAATTTATTATTTATTGAAAATTTGTGAATTTTCTAAATAAAGTTATGTTGAGATTAAGTTCAAGGGTGAGCCGTTTGTGTTGTGAATATTTGTGAACATTCTAATCTTGTGGTTTTGATGATAACAAACATTCTTATTATTATTCAAGATCAAATACTTTATTCCAAATATTTATGTTGTATAATACAAGCTTTTCAAAGTTACTTCAAGGTTGATAAATGGATTTTCGGATTTGTGCTAAACAGTAACTTTTTCAGCATTTGAGCAAACTTTGAAAAATCATATAAAATTCATTTTTTTATAAAATTGAGATTTCTTTAATGTTCTGAAAACCTTGAAGAGTCTATTTTTCAATGAAAAAATCGGTTTTATAGTATCACACTTTTTCAGAGAGATATTGAAGAAAGAGTGACCAGACATCAAATCTGCCAAAACCGAAAAGGCAGATTTTATGAGTGAACTTTCTCGTCAAAACTGACTTTATTGGGAGTATTGTAGCAGACATATGATACACCATTGGAAAGATATATGAGTCTAGTTTGTAGCCCAACTGATTTGGATTCTTGAAGAAAAAGTTATGGTCATTTGAGCAAGCAAAGGTCAAAACTGAAACTATGGGGCATCAAGCATGTTCATCATCTCTTTGCACCTAATGGAGTCCTCCGCGAATTTTCATTATCCAATGACATTTTCAGACCTATAATGATGATCAAGACATGTTATGAAAGATCAAGAATGACTATATGGAGTGGTTTAAGTCATAGTAATAAGGACTCTTGTAAGTATGATTTTAAAATATGTTTGGCTAGCTCTACACTTCATCTTTACTCACTTATTTTTAAAATACTATTTTTTATTCATTATCATATTTTTATTTTGATAAGAGAGCAAGATAAAAATCACAAGTAATATTGATTTTGAAATATGTGTTTGGAGCCATTCTCTTGTCAAGTTTTGCAACTTGGATTTGCACTCAAGTGTCTTCCAACAACTCTATTTTTAAATTCTCAAGACCAAAGTGTTTTTCTATAAATACCATATTTTGGTTATTCATTTGACACAACAACACAACACTCTACTCTTTCTCTACAAAAAAAGTTTTAGCACAAGTTCTTCATCTTTAAGAGAAAAGTCATTTTGATAGCTCTTGAGTTTCTTGTTCTTGAAAATGTTTTTCAAAGTCATGATCTAAGAGTTTAATATATTTTGATCTTTGAAAAACATGCACTTTTATTGTCAAATCATT
>JAYMTP010007910.1:0-10545 GCA_036897365.1 Geranium brycei | reverse complement strand
CCTCTCGAAGCCTCGAAGCCTCGAAGCCTCCTTGAAAGTCTCTGGTTGCAGCTCTCTGGCCTTGGAACTCTAATGATTGAAGCTTCTCAATCCTAAACTCAACTTGGTATTTATAGGAAATAATAGGAAATTCGTATTTCTTTTGGAGACCCCCTTTTAATTGTACGGTACAGATTTGACAGCTGGCTTGTCCTCCAAGTTGTAGATCTTTCCAAAACGTTCGTTTTGATATATCATGAGCCCAAATCGGAGATCGGATGCAAAATCTATGTCTTCTAAAAGATTTAGTTGGACTTCATAATTTATTCTACCGATTTTCTTGCTCAAATTTCCTATTGTGATTAATATATGCCCATAGGGTCGTAACATGCCCTAGACACTGGAATTTGTCAAAACTTCCTTCTGCAAAGTTGTAGATCTTCGAATTCTCTTCAATTTGGTATGTAACTTCAGTATATTTCGTGAAAATACTAAAATACCCTTTTTAGCTCCGAAACTACACACTAGTACTAAAAATACCGTGAAGACAAAATGTGGCATAAAGATGGATAAAATACAATGCACGAGGGTAAATATGATAGCGTGCCTGCAGGGACGTGGTAGCCTCCGATGGTGCAATCTTCCATTGATTCGTGTGGCCAATGCTGCCAATATCAACAGGGTTGCTCGGCTCTCATTTCTTCACGCGATGAATCCAGTCCACGTGAGTGAGTGAGTATGACACATCTGTCTCTGCATTTCCTTTCTCACCCCTCATCTTCTATCAAATCCCTCTCTGTTCCCTCTCTCTCTTCTTCTTCCTCACCGAATCGAACTTGCGACCCCACACAATGAAATCAACTTCCCAACCACTAGACCAAGAATGATTTTGAAATAATTTAAAGTTTTAATTTTATTAATTTCAACGTAATATCCAGTTCCGGTTTAACCGGGAAATTGGTGACGAATTTTGGTTGACCGAACATTCAATTATACCTCCTTTTTGGTCTGACTTTGGTTTCAATTTCTAAAAATCGGAAAGCACCGGTTTGATTATCGGTTCAAATGGCCGGTTCCAGTTAACCGAGATTGAGAACCCCTACATATCAGTGCCTACACACCCATATATATAGGAGTCCAAACCCACTTAACTAAATATTTTCTCTCTTTACAACCCTTAAATATTTTTATATCATTCAGATCAAGCAATAATAAAAATTACGCCGAAAACGAAAAAAAAAACGAGTTTACGTGACAGCTCCAATATGTCACCAAAGGCATGACTTTAGTCGTAAAAGACTTTTATGCAATTGACTTTTGGTTACACCCAGACCTCCATCTGGAACTGCTCAGCCTTGCCGCTTGCAGATTGTGATCGCCTCACCCTCGGCGCCGTAGTCACCTCTGTATCAGTAGCTACTTTTTCACAACACTGTGCTTGCTTTGTGACAGACTTGCTTCGTTTTTGTTAACTTCGGTAGAATTGTACCAGGGAGGAGGATCGGAGCAGAAAGAGACGAACAGGCAGCCGGAGTGCTGGTTCGATATGGTCCCGGAGTGCTTGTTCGATTTAGTTCGTCCTAAGTTGTCTTTCCGACGAGCTTCAGAATATGAGAATCCGGATTTGCAGCTGTTCTTTTCGCGCATCACTGGTGCTTGCTTCTCGACATCCTTGTTTGGAGCGCTGGTTCGTCCAAGCTGTGTTTCCGGTGAGCTCCTCCATCCCCCTTTCAAAAAATTGATTCAGTCAAAATTACAAAAAATCACGAAAGGAATCGAAAAGTTAACCAAATGGTTATGTAAAACACACACGAACCTCGATGGTGAAGTACTTGAGTATGGTGAAGAGGTAGACTGGAGAGTCGGAGTAGGAAAAAATGGCGATCCTTTACATGAACCGACGTTGTCTTTATTTATTTATTTATTCATTTAATAATATATATTTTAATTATTACCATTGTATTTATAATAGTTATAATAATATTTTTAATTATTTATTTTGGGATGGTTATTAATAAATATTAATTAGTAAAAACATTAATTAATAAATTCGTAATTATTAAATCTTAAATATTAGGGTTATGGTTGGGTTTATGGGTTAGTTTATTTTAGAGGTGATTTGTAGGATATATTTTGAAATTTTGAAATGTTTTCAAGGGTAATTTTGGCTTTTGAACAAAAATTTAATAGTGTATACTAAAATGAAAAACATTGATAGTTAAGAGATAATGCAGATACGAACATCTACGTCAGGTATAGTAAAATCAAAATAATTTGTTTTTCTCAACATAAAATTAAAATGATTGATACTAAATTGTCATTTTTCATTCAATGCATTTAGAATGTATAATTAGTATATTCATCAATACAGTTCAATTAATTTTCACATGAGATTCCTTATGTTTACTAAATTTACTAATTGATTTTTACATGCAATTCATTATGTTCACCAAATTAAAAGAGAAGAAGCTCTGATTTGAAAGAAAGTACATTTATTAATAGCAGAGAGAAATAAAAGTTGGTCTCTCACTTATTGAATAAACAAGTGGTAAATGGAAACTACATATCAACCGCAAGTCGGTTGTACAAATGAGAAGGCAAGGTGGGAGTAGGCACAGCTTGCAATGGAGCCCTCATGTAAGTGACGAGTCCTGGACTCTCCGACAAGTCAATCTCCTCCCCCTCCGGCGACTTCCAACGAAACTGGTGCAGCAAGTGACCCAACATGGACGTCACCAAATTGATAGCAAGTTGTGCGCCAGGACACACCCTCCTCCCAGCCCCAAACGGCAACAACCTATAGTCATGGCCTTTCATGTCCACATCCTCCTCCAGGAACCGCTCCGGCCAGAACTCCCCCGCCCTCTTCCACACCGACGGGTCTCGGGCCACCGCCCACACGTTGACGTGAACGACTGTCCCCTTTGGGATGTCGTAGCCGCCAATCTTGACCTTGGCGCTGGCCTTGTGGGGGAGCATCAGCGGAGTTGGCGGGTGCAGCCTCAGCGCCTCCTTCACCACGGCTTGCAAGTATGGAAGCCTTGACAAGTCTGATTCGGTCATCACCCGTTCCGTTCCAATCACACGTTCTAGCTCCTCCCGCGCCTTTTCTTCAACTCTTGGGTTCCTCATTAGCTCCGCCATTGCCCACTCCACCGAGATGGCTACCGTATCCGTACCTGCGATAATCATGTCCTACAAATTCCATGAACAATATTAATTATTTCGTTATAAATATGTTGGACACTCTTGCTAGTACATGATATAAACAAACAAATTATATGTTGTATACTATGGGATGCTACGGGACTATTTTAAGACAATATATATTAGATGAAACTTTTCGCATATGAAAATATGAAATCACATGTCATGCATGTAAAATGCAAAATATATATATAGGGATGTATTCCCGTCGGGGGAATGGTGTAACGAGGTGTCCCCAGGTGTCACGAGAGGTTCCTGGGTGTAGCAAAGGGTTATAACGGGTTACAGAAATACATGTCATAATAATGGAAACATTGATTGATTGTTTTATGGAAATAAATAGCTTAATAATAGAAACATGCGCGCATGTGTCACCACTCAACTGATTCGCACAGTTCGCACCAAATTAATCACACCCCTATATATATGGAGTTTAAATCACATACAAACTTTGAGATTTTTACAAACTGTCCAAACACATCATTAACATGGAAATTTGCATGCACGCTCTCCCAAAGCGCGACATGTGTCCATGAAGGTTGACACACAGTGACTTTTGGGGTCGCAAAAGTTCCACCCTCAGCGCAAAAAGTTTCACATGAATACAAAAGTTCCACCTCCTGCGCAAACAGTTCCACCTAGCGCAAAAGTGCAGGTGGAACTTTTTGCTCTGAGGGTGGAACTGTTTGTACAGGAGGTGAAACTTTTTGCGACCCCAAAAGTCATTGCGTGCCAGCTTTCATAGACACGTGTCGCACGCTGAGAAAGCGTGTGCGCAGATATCCATAAAGCAACGCTTGTGATTGATTAGTGTTTGGTTTGCATGGTTTGTAAAATCCAAAGTTTGTAGTGGAAGGCATCCCTATATATATGTTAAAATTTAGTTTATCATCACAAAACTCTAGCATGCATGCAATGAGACATAGTTTGAGGGTACCCATAGAAGGCCAATGATAGTGTCCTCTGTGAGGTCGTATTGTTGTTGCAAAGTGAGCAAAGCATCAATAAAATGCAGCCTGGGGCCGCCGGTCGTGAGGCGAGCTTGAGTGTGCTCTTCCATGATTTTTCTGGAGAGGTCGTCTCTTCTTGCGGCATGCTTAGCTAGAGCATCTTCCTCGAGCGGGAACATCCAGCGGAGCCAGGGGATGTGCTCTGCAATGGTAAGTGATGAACTTAGTTTCTGTCCATTCTTAATAATGGCCTTGAATTCCAGGCCTTGCTCCTCCATCTCACCCTCCGCGTTTACAAATCTCTTCCCAAACGCCAATCTCGTTACGTTGTTGAATGCCACTGATCCCAGATATTTTCTCAACGTCAAACTCTTCCCCGCATTTTCTAAAACATTTGTGTAACAATGTGTTATATATTGGACAATAATCTAAACACCACAAATTAATGATATGTATCTAGATTTGAACAAGTAAGACCTTAGTTGTATAGAAGCGAGGTCTTTTTGATACTTACGCAACTTATGTTGTTATAACACTTATATATGATCTCACGTTGCCTCAACTTATAAGATGCATGTTAACTATAAATTATTTACGAGAACAATCCTCACAAGTGAGCTGGATTAAAATAAATGATACATATAAATAGAAAATGACAAAGGGGTGTTCTATATTATCCTACTAACTATTACAATTTTTGCATACTTTGTTAATGACAAAAATTTGTTACGAACTTTTTTATATTTTTTATTTTTGCAAAATGTGTGTATTTGTGTACATTTTTTTAACTAAAATTTATATAATCAAATTTTGTAATTTAAGTTTTTAGTCAAATTATTTATAAAAATATTAATTCTTAATTACTTGGGAATTTTTTCATTTTTGTCCGAGTGCATACATGTTGCAAAAGAAATCAAAGTTCACAACGTTTTTTTGCCATTATCAAAGTACACAACACTATCTTGCAAAAATATGATACTTCATATCACCCTTTTGTCATTTTCTCTATTATGTATGTGGTACTTTGTACAAGCCCTGCTCAACCTTTGTCGAGACATAAAACAAAAACTAGAAATGAGAAAATATTAGACTATTTACTTTGGGAGATAAAGAAATTGATTTGAGATGACATTTATTTTGGGAAAAGTATACTTTACTATTTTTAATTATGACCGTATCACACTTTGCTACCCTAACGACGGACTTCACATTTTTCTACACCTAAAGATATATTCAGGGACATCAGGCTAAATTTTGTGAAAATACCATAGTTAAGGGTAATAAACTATCCAAAACTACAAGTTAGAGTATTGAAAACAAAAAAGTAGCTAAGATAGAAAGTGAAAATGTCATTTTTAATGTTTTTTTAAAATGGATCTCATATGTTAATATGCCAAGCCTATTTTTATTGTACGCTTGCTTTATTAGCTGCTTTACCATAGATTCGGGGACCTTATACGTGGATTGTAGGCTTTTCATCCAAAAATTGATGACATGATATGATTGGTAAAATCTAGATTTGATATAGTAAATCTGATTTGAGTTAAAAGTTTAAACCCATAAGTAGGAACCACACAATGTTTCTATAATGTGAATGGATCTACCTTATCAACACGGAATGTAGGGCAATGTCCTAGTATGGCCCCATTTTCATGTACAATTTACCATTCTATTTATGTGGTTGGAATTAAGCAAATTAAATGCACGTCCCTTTCATTTCTTATTCTTCCATAATAGTTATTCATCCCATAAAATTCAAGTGAAACTGATGTGTAATTATTTTTAAGCAGTGTGTACGTAGATCGAAAATAATATATAATCACTATAAAGGATTATATATGAATTGGCAAAGTCGGCCTCCTATTTGATGTTTAAACAAATTAAGTTAGATTTAAGGGATTAAATATAATCGAGACATGCTTGAATCTATAAAGTGTTACAAAAGTTTTAAAATTAATTTAAAAAATGTAAATGAAAAAAACTTAAATAAGTTATAAATTTATATAAAATGAAACAAATATAAAAATTTTATATTTTAAATATTTATATTTATTATTTATTATTTTATATAACGAAGTTTGGATTGTATATGTATACGATTTATTTAATAAACATTAAAAAATATATAAAAATAGAAATCCGATTAATCTCGGATTGGTCTTTGAGTAATCTCCAGACACTATGTCCCAACAATTAAAGTCTAACAACCTTTACAGCATTGCTCTTAAATACGTTTTATTCAATTTAACACCTATAAAATAGTGTTTTAACTCAATTAATCTAAACCTGGAAGCAATAGTGTAGAGACCCTAAAATTATCCTCAATTGATTAATAATGTAATTCAGTCTCTTGGATGAGCAAATCTAACAAGTATAATGCAAGAAACCTTGGGCAACACAATATTACAGAAATGGAAGGAAGAAAAAAAGTGAAAGTAGTGTATATACCAGAAGTGGTGCAGTCCTTGAAAATGGAGTGAACCATGAGGGTGACTTCATCTTCCCTGAGGGGCCTGAGAGAGTGGAGGCGGTTGGCAGAGAAGAGCTCGAGGGTGCAGACCTTACGGACCTTGACGTAATGAGGCCCGTAATCGGCCCATATAAGGTCCTTTCCGTTTCTGCTCCACCTAGCACTTATTCTGCTCCGGTTCCTATTAGCCAGCTGCTGGTCATTGTCCTTGAGAACCTCCGAGGCCAGCTCCGAGTTTGACACCACCACGTGGAGCGTCGACCCTTGCCACACCGATATTATGGGTCCGTACACCTCCGCCCACTCCGCGAAGCACCGGAACCTCACCGGCTTTATGTCGTACAAGTTGCCGGAAGCTTCGTGCGGAGGCGCTGGATGAGCTTCAAGGCCAAAAGGGCCAGGATCACTAAGATTGCAACCAGTTGAAGAGCCATTCTATCCAAGTGTTTCGAGTTGTAGGTACCTGTATTATCCATCATATATAACGCCTAATAAATAACAACTGAAATGTCACTTATCTCCCCCATATTTTACTCGATTTTTACTTACCTCTCCCGTTTGTACAATGTATTCTGTAGTCCTCAAAGTATACTGCTTTTCAGTTAGCCCAACGGCGTTAGTTTTTTGAAAATTCTGTTAACTTTTTTCAAAAATAAAGAAAATGTCATTGTATTTAAAAATTAAAAATTATTTTGAAACTTTTTAAAAAAATTATTTTTGTATAAAATAAATAATAAATACTGATTTTAGTATTAAAAATAATATTTTTATAAAAAATAAAAATTACAAAACAAAACAAAAACGATGTTTAAAAACCTTTTTTCATTTTTCATATATATTTTTAAAAAAATTATTTTGAAAAATATAATTTTAGAATTAGTTTTTATTATTTATTTTATAAAAAATATATGTTTTAAGAAATTTATTTTAAATGTTTTTAATTTTTTAAATACAATGACATTTTTGTCATTTCGATCAAAAACTAACGCTGTTGGGGCTGACTAATAAAGTGGTATAATTCGGGGACTGCACAAAACGCATTCTATAAAAGGGAGAGGTAAGTGAAAACTAAGTATCGTACGGAGGAGGTCAGTAACATTTTTCCAAATAACAATACCATTGAAGGCCCGGAAGTGTATGTATGGTAAATTAAGGGATAATTTCACGTCGCATAGAATCTCACGGAACACTTCCTAAAATTATTTTTCTCAGCGGTATCCTTAATTTTGGCAATTTATCTCATTTGCTATGTTTCAATAGAATCGATCAAAAAGACTACATTCTCTTGAAAGTGTTTCAAATCACGTCCTTTTGACCCTCTCCCCTCCCTCCACCACTTTCTCTCTTCTCCTTCATTCTTTTACTCCATTTAATTACTTCTAAGTTTATCTGAGCATCATACTAACTATTACACAGACCAATTATTATCATAATTCATGTTTCTAAATGCACAATCGCCATGAAATTCAAGCATAATTTCCCCAAACACACCGAATCGCCCATTCTCACACGGCCTCCACGTGCTCAAACATTTAAGAACCACACAAATCAACCAGAAATAATAAAAAAAACTGATGCTTGTGCCCATTTACTAACTATTGCTCCTCTTAATATGAAACAATGGCAAAAAGTAAAATAATAAATAATAAATAAAAAAGAGAAACCCCATCAGACAAGTGGTTGCTCCGATCCGGGAAAATCCGCCGAAAATGATAGGTCATGAAAAGTCAATGCTCGGATTGACTCATTGAGATTCGAAGAGTGACCTAAAAGGAGTGTTTGGCAGACCATTTTTTCAAAAAATATTGTCATTTATTAAACTATTTACCAAAATATGTTACTATTCAAAATATTTACAAAACTATGTTAAGGACTTACAAAATTGACAAATGTCACCACCACATAATATTTGTCACTCTTTCTTCTCCCTTTACACTAAATAATAATAATAATAATAATAACAATAATAATATCCGGACACCCTATTCTTGTCCACAACCTGACCTATGATATTTATATAGTGCTCGTTCCCGGCCTGGGTCACTCCAGGTTGTGACTATGAGCGGACGGGTTAGTTTGAATTGGTCCGGATTACGGGTTGGGCCGGGTTGTCCGGACATTTATGCTCACTCCTGCTGGTCACTTTGTATTTGGAGGAGGATCTTTTATTGTTTTTATGATTGGATGAGTCATTTTAATTGGGTAAATTTCTGGTTGATTTGTATGGTTCTCAAGAATGGGTGATTTCGTGGGTTTACAGAAGTTGTGCTTAAATTTGATGGTGATTGTACATTTTGAAACATGAGTTATGATACTAATTGGTCCGTGTAATAGTTAGTATGTTGGTCATAGAAACTTAGAAGTGATAAAATGGAGTAAAAGAATGGAGGAGGAGAGAGAAAGTGGTGGAGGAGGGGGTGGTCAAGAGGGCATGATTTAAAATTTTAAAACATTTTCAAGGGTATTTTAATTTTTTTAATTTTAATTTTTTTAATATTAATTTTTAATAGATTTTAACGAAAAAAAACAAGTGAGATAAATTGTCAAAGTATAAAAATGCGACTCAAAAAAAAATTCTAAAAAGTATTACATGTGATTGTGTCCATTTTAAGAGATAATGAAATTATCTCGTAAATTAACGTTGCTTCTAGGATAACTGCATTTAGTACATTCATCCAATCATATATCTCATGGCATTTAGTACATTTATCTAATCATAACTGCATACCACACAATGACAAGGAGCCTATTACGGTAAATACCAAACAAGTGTGACAAGGAGCTTATTATGGTAAAAATCAAACAAGTGGGCCAGTATTATTAATTATTAGTTTTATTTATTATTTATTTTTATCAGAATGGCTCCTATCATTGTGAGGTTTGCAAAATGCTATGCAGTAGTTTGATTGGACTGGTTTTAGTTCATTAGACCATTTGGTTCGCGCTAGACGACAAAAAAACAGCACGCGCATCACAGAATCAATTCGTGGAGTATTTTGGTAACTTCATTGAACCGACCAGAGGGGGGCAAATTAGTCAATCTGCCTGCCCAAGCTTATGGCAGGGTAAAATAATCTTTTCGTGGAGTATTCAATACGTATCGATTTCTTCTGAAGACCTAAAGTCAACAAGGTGTCGGCGTAGATTGACGGTGGTTTTTGGCGATTTCACGGAGGTTTTTGGCGATTTCACGGCGGTTTCAGAAGATTTCTTCAAGTATAGTTCTATTTTGTGCTTATGTGTTCATGTATTTGGTTATTTTCTCTTCGATTTCATTAATTTTGTTTTTTATTTCCAGTTCTAGCAACTGTTTGTTCGATTTCATCACGTTTCTTTTCAATTTTCAGCTGGTTTTTTGGAAGATTTCTTCAGGTATACTTTGATTTCACGTTTCCGTGTTTGATTTATGGATTTGTGTGTTTGATTTGTGGTTAATCTGTTTATTTAGGTTTTTGGTGTAATATTCTCAGATTTGATACAGTCAGTTACGATGGTGAGACAAAAAATGATGGCAAGGAGGGTAAAAAGCAAAAAACAATTGGAGAAAGTGAATTGAAAGAGAAAATTTAATGGTATGATGTTTTGATAGTTCGATTTGAATATTTGGTTACGGAAATACATTGTTTGGGAGGGAAATACATGACATGTGTGTATGCATGTTTATAAATACATGTTAAGATTAGTGATCCTATAAGTATAACTGCTTTTGTGGTGGAAATATCTGTTTTTGGGACCGCAGTACCTGTCTTTGAGGGGGAAGCACATGTATTTGTGTTAGATTATATGTTTTTGTGTTAGAAATACCTGCGTTGGAAGGGAAACACATGCCTTTGTGTTAGATTAAATGTTTTTGTGTTAGAAATTGTTGGGTTTCCATGGGGTCCAAACAATTAATTTCATGCAGCGGAAGCAAAATTGAACCATGGAATCCGTTTAATT
>JAYMTP010007909.1:0-10545 GCA_036897365.1 Geranium brycei | reverse complement strand
AAGTGACATAGGTTCAAGTCTCATATGTTAAAATTATAGACCGTGCAAAATTGTACCATCGTCGTATGAACATGCGGAAGAATACTAAGTTAATTACGGTTTTTAATATAAAGTTCTATCCTTCATATTTAAAAATAAATTAAATTAAAAATGATAAAAGATATTTAGGTTGAGAAAAATAAAAATCGGATTAGTTGGGGATTGAAAGAGAATTAAAATGAGGGAACATGATGGACATATTTTAATTTGATTATTAGGGGCCATTTATGGCGGCTGACTTGAAGTGCATGCATGTTCACGTGGTCTTCAGGTGGGGGTGACCCTACCCAATCAAAACTATAATACATTATCTCTATATATCCTTCTTTATTTGCTTCAAATTATTGCCTTATTTTTATTTTAATCATTGCATTAATCATCGAATCAACTACTTTTAGATCTCACGCATTTTTGGATAATTTTTAAAAATGAATCTTAGTGTCTAAATGTTGTAGTAATATATTATTATTTGCAAGTCATGAAGATATATATGCTATAAGTTGTTTACTTACATTTTTTTGTTAATCCCATTTTTTAATTTGTTCTTGATTGAAATTCCTTTAACAAATATGCAAAATGTTTCGTATAACTTACACTAATGGAAATTGGGCAAAAGGCTTTGAAAACGTTACCCTTTGCAAAGGGCAGTACACGTACACTGCCCTTTTGAGTGCTACCACAAATGTGCGGCTCCTTCAAAGAGCAGTTTACGCGTATGCTGCCCTTACATATATGTTGTCATGTGCAAGAATACAACATAATTTAAATTGAATAAATTTTTATGGAGATATATGTTTAAAACGTATTTTGTTCGATTTGAAGTGAGCCATATTAGTGAATTCATGTTACTCTTATTCACGAGTTACCACTTAACCTCATCGATCCAATTGGCCGAGTCGGTTCTTATTAAAATGTCAAACTTGTCAGTTTAATATGACAAACAATTTATATTTAGTTCTTTTATCAGTTTATGTATGCATCTTCACCGATTTCATGTATAGAACTAACAGAACCGAAGTTTTACTAGTGAAATATAAAAAAGACTAAATATCCACCGACTTTATGTATCCATATCGAAAACCTCGTTACAAGTTCGAATCAACCATACGTCGTATGCATCAAAACACAAGAGATAATGTCGTTAGGAGGGATAACAAAACCTTATGGTAGGGTTTGATTTGGTTACATGATTAATATTAATAATTAATCTCCTAAATTCATGCATCTATATATGAACTGCGATTCTTAAAGGCCCCATTCATAGTAACATTCAAAGCTCTTTAAAACTTTGGTTTCTTCTCCTTCTATTCCCTTCTCTATATAGGTTCAATGACTATAGTCAATAAACATGTCCTCTTGTTGGCTTATTGTTGGTCCATGAAATTAATTATGCATTGACAAAAATTGATTGAGACCCCTAAAAATAGTGTTATATATAGAACCCAACTCCTTAATTAATCAATCAAGGACTCGTTACTTTTGAGAGAAAAGGACTTGTGAAGATGAAATAAAGTCAAAAAAAATCAGAGTGTATGCTACAATATGGCAACTTGTACTTTGGTTTATGTTGACTATAAGTAAATAATTTCGATAATTAGTTGAGATGTGATTCAGGTTATTAGTCGTAATCAGGTAGGCCCGATTCTTGATTACCTCTTATCGTATTAAGTTATTAATTAAGTTCGTTAGAAGCTCACTTAACACATATGAGGTTCTGAGTTTAAATCTTGGTACATACTAGTAGTTTAGAATTTGTTCAATTATTTAATTTGCCGATCAAAAAACAGTTCGTTAGAGGCAGCTTAGGCTTAATGTAGGATACGGGTGAGTAGTATATTCTCGAATCAAGGGGGAGAAAATGAACGAGAAAGAATTTACTATTTGACCTATAATTATATTTTTCATTTTATAACTTAATTTACCCTAAGGAATGACAACAGGGTGAGTTCGACCGTACGAGTGAGTTTCATAATATCGACCGTACGAGTGAGTTTCATAATATCATTATGGGAACATGACACTTTAGTACGTATACCAACGATTTTCACTTTATTGCATCTGGCTTTCATTTTAGCATGTGTGGTACCCTAGTTATTAAGATTTTTATTTTACTACACTCCATTAGTATTTTTGCCAATTCCGTTAGTATTTTTAAAAAATGACAAAACTACCCCTTTGTAAAAAATATGACAAAAATGAAATATATAATTTAATATGAAATTACAACTGTATCCCTAATATGAAGTTGAATTTTAAGGACATAATGATCTTTCTCCAAAAACAAAATAATTAAAATTTAAAACAAAATCTAAAGGGAGTGGAGGAGGTAGCGACCTAGGTCGCCATTTTTCCCAGCGATCCCAGGCCGACCACCAACGGAGAGGACGGAGGAGAGGTTGTGTGGTTTTAGAGACAAAATTCTTTTAGCTTGCACAATATGTAGGGCTGCCAAAATATAATCGAATCGAACCGAACTGAAATTCTATCGGTTTGGTTTTGGTTTATAAAATAGAAACCGATAAAAAACTGAACTGAAAATCTATTAATTTGGACACATGGCTTATTTTAAGTTATCGATATTTATTAATTGGGCGTAAATATATTGTTTAAACAAACAATAAGTTAAGACTGTTCCACAATGTGAGAATTTCATGAAAATTGGTTATAAAAAAATCCAACTGAAAACTGGCAAGTCTAGATAATAACTCAAAGCGGTATAAAATGTGAGAACTTCATGAAATTCGGTTCAAAAAACCAAACAGGACCAAAAACCTATTAGGATTACACATGTGAGTCATGGTCTCACATCAGAAGAGTACAACGTATAAAGAGTGTTTATATATGCATTAAACCCAAGACCTGATAGGCTAGTTTTTTGGGTCACATGTGGGCTCTAATGTGTGTATGGGCTTTCATTGTGGTGTGCTTCTCCTTGGCAAGGCATGATTCTACCAAACAAGTGATATCAGATTCTGGTTCGCACAGATCTCATCGACCTGGCAGGCCAATGGATCTCATGGTGGATTGAGTCAGGTGGGCCAGTAAGATCTAGATACATGATTGATCAAGTCATGATTGCCATATGGGCTAGCGGGTGAGAGTGCAAGGCGATTTGAGTTTAGGAGTGTGAACAACCCGATGTGATGGGGCTCAATATGGAGGGGGTTGTTAGGATTCCACATATGAGTCCTAATCCCACCTCGAAAGAGTACGGGTTACGATGAGAGTTTATACACATATTGGTCTCAAGACCTTATAACTAGTCTTTTGGATCATAGGTGGGTTCTAATGTGTGTATGGACTTTCTTTGTGGTGTGCTCCTCCTTGGTATGACTCGGTTCTCCCCCAACAAAACCGGCATGTTAAAAACTATATTGAATTCCATCGGTTCGATTTCGTTTTTATTTTCTTAAAACAAAATTAATTAGTTCGGTTCAAAAACAAACCGACTTAAAACCATACCATAAACAACCCTAACAACATGTGTTTAACCAAGACACGGCCCGTACCGGAGTCTTGATCATCACTTTTGTTCTCGTGATCAATGTGACGGGTGGGATTTGTGACCCCGTCCAATCAGGAGTATCAAATCACTAGAAATTCAGAGATTTTTTTTCATCCCTACATGTAAAAGTATGCGAGAGAGCTTGTGGTGGCAAACAACAAAAAAAACTAGTCGTAAAGTCCAACCCGATATAATTAGTCCAATTGCATTAACAAACCCATCATATTTACTATAGTAGCTAAGTTTTATGAAACCAATATACTAGGAATTACACCACATAAGATATAGGTATTATTAGATGAATTTATTAGTCTCATAATCGCTTGCTACAAGTGTGAGTAACATAGAGAAAAACTCAATTTCACTAACAAAAGAAGTTTTTATTTTTATTTTTGAATGGTTGCTATTTCGATCCAAGGAAAGTTGCGGAAAAAAGGAAAGTTGTGGAAAATAAGATAGAAACTAAAATGGCAAGATGCAGGCCATTAGGGTTCTTGATCGGCCTCCCTTTTGCTCTCCTCTCTTTGGTATTGTCTCTAATTGGTGTCGTCGTTTGGATCATCGGGTGAGTTCATAATCTCCTCTCCTTCATATTGTTTTTCGAGAACTTTTGTTGATAGAATCATAGAAACTTTTTACAAAAAATGTGTAGTCAAATCCAAATCTTAATACAAATGCATACAGTTCTTCAAATTCCGCAATCTTTAATTTTATATTCATAACACATATTATGCCTCTTTAAATTTTTATTCTTCGAATTTTTTATCCTATTACTTCCTCAACGATAGTCATGTATGAACACGAGCATTTTTTTGAGGTGAAATAAGGAGAAAGTTTCATCATTTCTCACTTGGAGTTTTATTTTCAAGTAATTTATTTTGTTTCAACTAGAACAAAACTAATGAATAAACCAAATTTTGTTTCAACTAGAAAAAAAATCCTATGAATAAACCAAAGAGTTAATATCTTTTAAGTAATTTATTTTGTTTTAGAACAAAATCGATGAATAATCCAAAATCTATCAAAGTGAGAAACCCAATTGGGTAATCTATCAAAATGATAGAACTCTCTCTTTATTTTTGATTACTCTCATTGATTTTGTTCGAGTTTAAACAAAATAAATTAATTACTCAAAAGATAAAACTCTCAAACACATACATTTTCTTCGATGATAATATTCATAATCAAGATACCACATAAGTTATGTCACTCGACTCAACATGTGTTGATGTTCAACATATAAGTTTTGCATGCAAGATTAATATGAAGCATAAAATTATTTAATTTTAACATGCATTTGATTATCAATATTAATTAGAATCAAACTTAGAATTCCGGCGGGAGAAGACAAAACTCTCAACAATAACTATCATATGAAATATATATATATTTTTGTTTAAGAAGTAAATTTCGTCTCACAACCTCTCTACTAGAAGTGTGAGTCTGAAACCGAGATGTTCTTTGAGAATGATCTGACACCCTATTAATTAATTTTAATAATATGTATTAATTTCATGAATTAATGTGAATGACAGGTCTATTCTGAGTTGCATAAGTCCTTGTTGCAGTTGTTGTGCTGGACTGACAAATATGGCAGTGAGCCTTGTGAAGCTTCCTGTTACAGTTATCCAATGGTTTATTGGTTTAATTCCTTGTTAATATTTGTCAAATTTAGTTTTGTAGTAATTTAAATTTGAGTATTTTATAGAACTATTAGATTCTGCATTAATTATTCATGTATTTTAAGTTGTAAAATTTACAATTTGACATTCATAATTAATTCAGATATACTCAAGTTTGCAATCTCTCATATTGTATGTTAAATTTCATTTTTATTTTTATTCATTCAACGACAAACGTGCGATGGGACGGAAGTTGAGGCCCGAAGTTGTGGAAGTGATGCGGTAAAGAGGTCATTGTATCGTCGGTTAGGTCATATTACCGTTGGTTATTTGTTTGACCATTAGGGTCGACGAAAATGACCATTGCAAAAAAACCTAGCTGACACGGAATGGGTCTCCCGTCGGCTATGAGAACTCCGTTGACCATTGATCACAAAATTGTTGACCATTAACATTCACTACCCGACGACACAGTTCGCGTTGACTCGTCGTGTACAATTTCACCTGTCCGACAAGACCGGCAGCATCGTCGGCTAAGATACCCTAACGACGTGCAGGTTATTCAGAATTCGATCTAGGAATTAATGACTGCAAGACTCATGTTTCGTTAAGGTTTGTTAAGCGATCAACGAATCAAGCAGCTCATCACCTTGCGCGAATAAATACTCCCGAGTAGCCTCATCCGATATAATTAGCCTTTTATTAATAAAAACCAACAACTTCATTACACAAATGATGGAAGCTTTTGTATACATTATTTCAGTACTATGCATGCATAGTTTGTAAAACAAATGAATAGCTATTTGTGTATAACGATTTGTAGTAATGCTGCAAATTGCTATTCAGTAGCATGGTGATTCTTTTTTTGTATGCCTTGCACAGAAGGATTTGATCCTCGATAAACCCTCGTCGAGGGAAGATGGATCCGACGCAAAAGTTATGCGGATCCAATTCTTCAGCCCTACCGCGACTCCTGCAGAAAAAAAAAGAAACTAACTTGTTGTGCGCTGATAATTGGGAAGATCAATGTTCAGAAAAGTAAGCTTAGTGAGTATCGGTCATGTTAGAGCCCATTTAGTTTTCCCGAATCTTGATTACTTGATTTTATTGATATAACTCGGAAATGTAAACTTAATGCCTTTTTTCCCGGATCTCTAATTACTTGATTTCATAAGCTTAATACTCTAAAACTAGTGAGTTTCAGTCATGTTAGTGCCTAAATTGTTTTCCCGACTTCCTAATTACTTAAGTTCATGAATGTAACTCGAAATTGTAAGCTTGTAACCTCGATACTCTAAATTCAGTGAATTTTAGTCATGAGTTTTAGTCATGCTAGCGCATATATTGTTTTCCCGACTTCCTATATAACTCAAATATGTAAGCTTGAAATTCTAAAGTTGGCGGGTTTCAGTCATGTTTTCGCCTAAAAAAACTTTCCCCTCTTCCTAATTACTTGATTTTGTGAATTTAACTCAATCGCTCCTTTCCAAGCTTTTTACGCACATGTCGTATATTTTTGAAGGGTATGTGCGCGAGTCACAGTCTACTATACTGGTGAATCCATTTTATTTATAAAGTAACGTTAATCGATTATTTGATTTGTAAGGACACATTAGACAAAAACACGAAGCTCTAAAAGTATATACCGAATTGCTCAATACTCACCTGGAAGCACAATCACAGATTCTTCTTTGGCCAGCTTGAAACTGAAATCGATGTCATCGCTAATATCTTCGAGGAGGGAGAGGTTCAGTTTCATCTGCACAACATGAAGAAAAATAAAACTTAATGTCAACACTACCATCACAAACCCGACTCAATCCGCATAGAACTGCAAAATTATGACATTTCTTACCATGGCAGCCATAGACCCCTCGGGTTTGCTGGGGCAAGTTATGCAAGGAATTTCCTTGATCCGATCACAGCACATATTCGCGGTCTGCTTAAGCATTTTATTGGTTTTCGCGAAGAACCTCTCATCGGTATTCTCAAGAATGTGAGGAACTGCCGCCTAATGCACACAAAGTAAAGGAAACGATAAGACGAGTCATTGAAGGGTAAGGCGTTTTAGGAAGGCGTAATTATTTACTCATTCAACCTGAGATAAATGTCATATTTGACTTTTAGCAGAAGTTACGGATTAGTGAACTAAACCAAGGGTTTGATTAGTCAACTAAACCAAGGATATGATTGATAATTCAGACCAGTGTTCTAAAAATCCCCGAGTTGTCCGATTCATCCCCGATTAATCCTCTGTATTTCCCAATTAATCATTCAATCCGATTTATTTTCTGATTAATCCCTGAAAGGCTCTCTCCGCCCGACTAGCGCCTATTAGAACACGGATTCAGACACGCTTAACTTCCTAATAAAGGGGATAGACAGTTTTATGTGACGGGATAGAGAGTATAGAACTCGTATATAGTTACATACTTGAATGAAAGTAGCAGGACCGCCCAAAATATCAAAGTACTTCTGCATTCGCTGAACAGTCTATACGAAAGAAGAAACAACCATATTAGCAACAATCAAAATTAAAACCGGAGAAACTGATTGTCAAAACCATCACCAATTAAGGGAGAGCCAATTTTACCTTGGGTTTCCTAAACGTGCCGTTGGGATCAGTTGTGACAAACCAACCAAGTCGCCATCCGGGGACAATCCATCTCTTCGATAGAGACCCGAGAGTGAGAACAGGAACTATTGATCCAAACACTCCCATCGGGACAAATGGGTTGCTCCCAAAAGCAAGGTGCCCGTAAACTTCATCGGCGATAATAAGAGTTCTCAATTTCTCCGCCAGTTTTGCAATCTGAGTACACAAATCATACAATGCAATACAAACAAAATTAACAGCAAAATCCTAAAATTATGATTTGTGCCTGAATTAATATCACAGACCACAAACCTTTTTCAGGTGTTGGTATGAGTACACATTTCCACAAGGATTCCCCGGGTTTATAATCACCAACGCAACAGTATTCTGATCCGCTAAAGCTTCAATAGCATCCAGATCAACCTCCCAGCCTTTCTCGGGGAGAAGGTCAAAATGGCGAACTTCAAGATTCCTAAACGCGGCACAAAGTTCATAAATCGGGAACCCTGGCCTCGGAAGTAATATATTTGCACCAGGACGGGATAGCATTGCCAAAGCAACATCAATGGCTTGTGTGCAACCAGATGTGACGAATACATCGTCGGCTGATAACTCGTAAGGAAGATCACGAGACAGATATTTAGCTATCGCCCTGCATTAAAAAAAAGACGAAATGAAATCAACTGAAAAAAAAATGTGCTTCTAGAATTGGTTGGTTAAGAAGTCAGAGCGAGTGACTAGTC
Source organism: Geranium brycei (assembly GCA_036897365.1). Classification (NCBI taxonomy): domain Eukaryota; kingdom Viridiplantae; phylum Streptophyta; class Magnoliopsida; order Geraniales; family Geraniaceae; genus Geranium; species Geranium brycei. The sequence goes on along the minus strand of JAYMTP010007909.1, from coordinate 2,040 downwards.
CGATTAGTCCACAATTAATCCTCGATTAGTCCTCGTAGGCCCTATCTGCCCGACTAGCACCTAGCATTTTTTTAGAACACTGATTTAAGTGAGTTGGATTTTAGCTGCAATTGCTATATGTCGGATTGTAGAACCACTAATGCAAGAACATCATCTTAACACACACAATTTGTATGACCCTGTAAAGAACGAAACATGAGAAACTTAAGCAGGAACACAAAGAACAACAACTCAATGAGAAAAAATGGGAATTGTTCTTCTTTTTAGGTTACTGTAATAATATTTATAAAAAAAAACCCAAACCATTAGCCAATCTAATGACAACACATTGCTTTGAACTGTGATTTTAAAATTGAATCCATGACAAAACCACATCAGTAACTAGATACAAATTCAAGAGCAAAAACCCAGAAACCAATAGCAGCATTTCAAGATTAGTTGCCACAAAATCAACCTTAACAATGAGCTGCAACAAAACCAAATGCCCCAAATCACTATAGATCAAAAAAATGAACTCATCCAGACAAATATTGAGTTAAGAAGCCATAACTTTTCAGAAGCAATGAACATAAACTAGTCAAATTTCAAATTGAAGCACACCAAAATTCTAGAAACCAATACATGTGAGGTCCTGAGTTCGAATCTTGGTACATGCTAGTATAGGATGTCTTCAATTATTGCTGATCAAAAAAAAAAAAAAAATACTAACATTCCGACACAAATTGGCACAAAATCAACAAACAAATTCCAACCCAATAAAAAAACACATTGAACAATGAACACCACATAAAAAATACCCAATTCAGAAAATCACAACCAAAACCCAATAATCAAAAACACTAAAAATCAAAACTTTACCTTCTGGTTTGGGGAAGACCAACAGTGGGAGCATACCCATTAAACTTTTGGCACTGAAGAGTGTCAGCAACAGCTTCTTCAGCAACATGGGTTGTGTTGAAGCAGGAATGAGCAGTTGGGTCACCCATACCCAGAGAAATGACCCTCCTTTTCTCTGAGGATTCAATGTTCTCCATCAGCAAGCTCAGAATCCCCTTAATGGTGATGCAGGAAGATGTGTCCACCCCATTTTCCATCTTCTCCTGCTACTCTGCAATTCTAGGTTTCTGAAATTTGAGAGTTTCTGGTTATGGGTGGTGAGGAAGATGAATTTATAGAGAAATGGGAGTGAAGTGCCAAACACCATACGTTGAATCTCTGGTGCTGCTTTGCTTTGCATGGAAACAAAATGTTAAAATTTCAGGGATCTGACCTCCGGAAAAAAATACAATAAATCTCCCTTTCTGGAAATTGCAAGTTGAAGTGGACACAATTTAGGGATTTTTTTTTTCATTCATCCTTAACTTTTAAATTAAATGAAATAAATTTCATCTTAAAATGAACTAAAAGTTCAAAAAAAATTTAATTTTTGTGGGATTTTTTTTCGTTCATCCACAACTTTTAGATTAAATAAAATAAATTTCATCTTATAATGAACTAAAAATTCAAAAAAAATTAATTTTTTGTAAGGTTGAGAGATATTATAATGTTCTTCACGTGTTAATTATCATATTTAATTGCATTACAATAAATTGTGACTTAAGTGATGTAAACGGGCGTTACTTAAAATTTTAAAAAAATGTAGACTTTTAATAAGTTTAAAGGAGCAATAAAAAATGTAATTTCTCATATTTTAATCAACAAATCATTTTTGGCGATAAGAAACGCGGCCAGTTCTTAGGCATCTAGGGTTTTTCCGTCTTGTCTTCTTTTGGTGAGGTACGCAGCGGCTCTGCGTGTACGCGACTACGGAAGCTTGCGGCGGTGACGGCGGAGGCTGCGGCAGTCTGCCGGTGGTGTACGGTCAAGACTCAGAAAGTAGGAGGCAGAAGAAAAAAGGGGCTAGGAGGCAGGGGACGGTGGTTAGGGTTAGGTCAGGGTCGAGGGCTGGTCAGGGGTCGATCAGGAGTTTGGCGATGGCAAAGTTGGGAAGGTATTACTTTGATATCATCTGCGAGGGGAGATGGGTCCGGGAGGGGGTCA
>JAYMTP010007908.1:0-10546 GCA_036897365.1 Geranium brycei | reverse complement strand
TTCACTTTAGAATATTCTCTCCTTCTATATAAGGAGAGACTCCCTTGTATTGTAACCATCACAAAAAATAATAAACATATCAAGTTCAACATGTTCTACTGAAAATGCAAAAGTTAATCCAAGATAACTCAAATTATAATAAAAAAATCGATCTTGAAACTCATTAAATATTATCGCAAAAAAGAAAATAACAAAATTGTTCTACTGAAAATGCATAATTTCTACTGAAAAAGCTAAAACACTATCGCAAAAACGAAAATAACAAAATTGTTCTACTGATAATGCAAAAGTTATACTGAGAATGCTAAATGTTCTACTGCGAACGCGCGCAAAACACTTAAGTGCACAGTGCGCCCTGCCACGCGAAAATACGAAACTGTCACTCACTTAAGTGCACAGTGCGCTCTACCACGTGTCACGCGGTTAATCTCGCTAGATGAGTGACTCACATCGCGTTCGTCCAGGTTCGTACAGGGTGGATGTTTGCACCAGATTGTTATCCTATATATATATATATATAGAGAGAGAGAGAGAGAGAGAGAGAGAGAGAGAGAGAGAGAGAGAGTCATGATCTCGTGCAAACCATGAGGTCTTGTGCGAACTTGTGAGAATCGTGTTTCCATTATTATGTCATGTATTTCCATTATTAAGCCATGTATTTCCTTTATTATGTCATGTATTTCCATTATTATGTCATGTATTTCCATAACCGTGTTTTCATTATTATGACATGTATTTCCATAACATTATTATATATAGCAAACAAAAAAAATTCTTCCAATCCCTCGTAATAACACTCCTCCTATCGACGGGTAACACTTTCCCCTTTAGGTTACAGAAAAATACACGCCCCCTCGTTACATTTGGGTGGTTCTCACGGGTTTAGTTCGAATACCGGCTCATATTCGTTTTGGGTAAAAATTGCCCACCCCTATTCCTAGGTGCATGAGATTCGGAGAGATTTTGAGAAAACTAGAGAAGTTGTGTGTGTGTATATGTATACACAATTTCTTAGAGTGCATAATCAACAATTTGGTTCCGGCTCGGATTTGGTTCTGAAAGTTGAGAACCGAATCAATTTGGTTCATGTTCGGTTCTAAGAGTGCATAATCAATAATTTGGTTCAGGATGTTTTAACTAGTATTTTCGTATTTGTGATTTAAAGTTTTTGCCTACAAACGGATTTAATTGTGTAAAATTTTGCCCATAAATTGAACAACGTATGAATATCATATTAATTGGGTCTAATTTGGAAAAACTAGGAAATCGGACCAGAGAACCAAACCCTAAACCTCATTATAAATAATTCAATCGGGTCTAATTGGGTAGAACCGAGAACCAAACCGAAGAACCGAACTGTTTCCCACATATTGGGTCCGGGTTTGAGTCTCGAAAATGGAGAATCAGTTGGTCTGGTTCTATCTTGTTTGGTCCGGTTCCAGACTCGTGCCCAGCCGTACCTAGGAAGGTTCAAACTCACAATCTCCTATTTGAAGGTGTGTGTCTCAAACCGCTGAAATGTCTCCATTTCGTAATGAATATAATCAACTGATTTTGTTATATTAAATAACATGATATAATTATGTTGACAAAAGGACATGAAACTTGAAACTATTTGAATAAATTAACTTTACAATTTTTACACAATATTGATGATTAAATAATTATTGACTTGATGTATATCAATTGAATAGTTTATAATGATTGGATTATATGAGATGCACTCTAATAAAAATCATGTTTTACAAAAGAATATATGAACTATTACCATTCATAGGATGGTAGTAATTAATGGTCCTATAATTAGGCTAATTTTATTAAAAATTAATTAAGTAAATGAGAAAAGGGTATTATTATAAAACTAACCTATGAAATAAATGGAAACCCTGCTACTAATAATGACATCTAATTTCACAAATCAAATCGAATCGAATTTCTATAATTTCTCTAATTAATGGTTCATGCATTGTTTCATTACATCATGTTGTTTTATTAGAGCCCACATACACATCGCTTTTAGTGTTGGTTTCATTTAGAATTTTTGTAATTTTTTATTACTATTGCTGTTATTTTGAATTGTTGATGATCAAATTTATACTCTGATCATGTTTTAGTTGTTTCATTAGGATATATATACACATGCTGCGAAAACGAACAAAAACATGCACATAATTAATTACATCATTATTATTGTATTTCATTTTCATATGATGCGTGTAATTAGGACATAAAATTGTGCTTCATTTTCATCAGTTGTATTACATCTTCAATAGCGGTTTTGAAATATGTTTCATTTTCATGTAAGTGTATACTAATAAACTCATGTGACTAACTAAAGAAATGAAACATGTTAAAAAAAAACATTGACTCGTGTAGAAATAAAACGTGCAACTAACTAAACAAAAATTAGGTGCATGAAAATGAAATTTGCATCATGAAAAAATTTGTGAAAAATGATGCAATCGCGCAATCACAAAACTAAAATTTTTAATTTTTTGGTAGATCATGAAATCGTGGTAACAAAACTATTCTGTAAATCATGTAATCTTACAATTAAAAACATGAAATCGAAAATAATGAAATAGTATAAAATAATCGTACAACTAACAACATGAAATCAAAGAGGGTAAAATATTAAAAAGTTTGTGTAAATATATAATAATCGTACAAACAAAATTATGAAGTCAAAAATTGACATATTATATTATGAAACAGTAAAAAAAGTGTAAATCTTGGAATATAATGAAATCATGAAATTGCGTAAATGTTGTATTTTTGAAAATAAATCATGAAATAGGAAATAAATTTAATTTAATTAAGTAAATCAAATCTTGTAATTGAAAAAAAAAATTTAATGATATAAAAATACAAATATACCCATATATTTATGTTAAAAGATCAAAATAAATATCAAGTTGTGAATAATTACATCCATTTGTCATTAATGAGTCAGCACAAATCCAAACCATCAAAATCATAATTGATTCTTATATTCTCATCTAATATAGTTAGTTTTACTTGAATGCAAGTCTATATGGTATAATCGTAACCATAGAATACGACTCTAATCGAAATGCATACATTCGCCTCATATAACGGGACAGTGAGAAGAGATACACTTTACATCCTAGGGGGGCTCAAATTTTATAATCCTATTCCATCATTGCTTAGAAATTTTTATTATTCTAACAAATATATAATCAGAAAACAGTCATGGCTTATAAATTCTTAACTTGATATTATTTTTGAAAGAAATGATTATTTAAGTGAGATGTAGAGAATAGATGATGGCTGTACCTTTATTTTAGATAAGCGTTGGGCTAGTCAACTTATTGCTGTATGCTTTATAGTTGAAGCCCGGATATATGGGCTCGGTTCGGCCCAACTCTATGACCTTCACATGATCAGCTTCCGCCGGATCTTGTTAATATCATCACTCCTCAACGGCTCAAGCCATCTAAATATTGTAATTTGTAACATTATTAACAATCCCAAAGATACTAGAGGAGGCTCTCACTATTGATTATCAAACTCAGCTGCTTATCTTTGGGTACCAACTGAGACTCGAACCCAAAATTTAAATTCAAGGAAGCGAGTAGGCCCTAAACTACTGGGCACACTCAGTTAGTTCCCCAAAACTTATTTGACAGGATAAAATTTACATTGATATTGAGTCTTATTCGAATTATTAAATATACACACTGACCTTTCGGTAGATATATGAAATTGGAGTTGGGAAAATTGGAATTATAACTCTTTTGTGGCAAAAGCAAGACTGAAAATAAAAGACACATTAAAAAGTAACAAAATACAAGGCAGCAAAATCTTTTCTAAGAAAGAAAAGCTGTACACATATATGGCATACAATTTCAAATTATATGTAACCTAAACATGTACTGATGAGATTGACCCACCAGTTCCCACACAAATAGAAAAGCTCAACATCTTACAATTACAAACCAGACATAAAACTGTAACAAGTAAAGGTGATACATAATGATTTTGTTTGTTTGTAAGACTGAGTATCAGACCAAAATTAAGAAAAAGTCGAGAAGAAAAGAAATTAATATTATGTACTAAGCATGAGGTCACTGGTTACAATCCTCGCACTGATCTCACATTATTATCATGTGATGGATCATCTCTTGCAGCTCCGACTCCTGGCAAGCACATCTCCCATCCCTCCGACAACCCATGTCTCCTTTGCGATGTCCGATGAGATCTTGTAGTACTCAGTGTCATATCTCATCAACACTGAATTCTCTTTTTCTTTTTTTTCATGTTCATAACTTTTCTCTTCTTCTTCCTCTTCTTCGGCTTTCTCCTCCAGCCAGCTCTTTGCAGGAGCCGACCTGCAGCGCATTAGCAAGAGAGCATTTGGAGGAGGAACACAAGCCGCTTCTTCACCTTCCACCTTATCATCATCATCTTTGATCTTCTCTTTCTCTTTCTCTTCTTGCAACACCATGAACCATTTGGAGAAGACTGTTCTTGAACTCTCTTGGTCCTCAGCGCCTCCATCCGCATGATGTTCCTCTTCTTCTTCTTCCTCCTCGTCGTCGTCGTCGTCCTCATCATCAGAAGTGATGTCAGCGCCCGCGGGCAAGGAGCCGAAGCAGCTGAAGTCGAAACGCAATGTCCTTAAACAAGTCAAGAAGTGCATTACATCTTTCTTGAGGCCGAGAGCCTCCATCCAAGACGGCTTCTTCTTCTGCCTCCCCTTGTTGTGAATCCTCTCGATCTCCTCCATCACCGACTGCCAGTTCTTGCACGCACTCTTTGGCCTCACCCTTATCTGCCCCGCGCACGTCACCTTTGGCGACGTCGGCTCCTCCATCTCCATCTCCTGCCCCATGCTCGACTTCGTTTTCGCCCACAGCACCGGGCTCCCGTGCCCTCCTCTCGTCCTCGTCCTCTTCAAAAGACTCTTGCTCTTGTTGTAGTTGCTCAAGCTAAGGCCGTGGTTGTGACCGTGACGCTTGCTTGGCTCGCAAGGCCTCGCGGGGCTGCATATAGTTTTTGGCATCAGTGTCAGGTGAGCTCGAGATGGAAAACATACGAGCAGATCCGACGAGTTTGGAGCGCCCGGTCTGCTTTCCCTCGATCCCCTCATGCTCATTGCCTTTTGTGTTTCTTGGCTAGCAAGTGATCAGTATAATGGTTTTGGTTCTTCACTTGTCAATGCTCAAGTATGGTGGATAGTTAAGGCGTGAGAGAGAAATGAGTAGCGTCTTTAAAAAATACAAGAAAAGCAAAAAAGAGAGAGTGAAGGGAAATGACAGCTTAGCCTTTGCTTTTGGCTGTCTATAATGAATCGTGATCATGACTTGCTCTTGGTTTTAAATTTATAAAGCACAACTTTTCACACTTGTGGAAAGCTTTTTAGAGGTTGGGGGTCACAGGCTAGTGTGAGCTTCGATTATTTCATAGCCATTGGCCTTTACTTTATGATGAGGGACACATTAAATTAACGTGATATATAAGAAGTATATAGCTAGCAATATTTGGAAAGATAAACACCCACGAGCCTTGTTTCATCATCCAATCATGTCATCACCTTCTGACCCCTCTTATATATTATGCCCTCATCTTTACTCCACTATTATATATGTATAGTCCCATCACCAACCATTGGTTCTTAAAAAGGCTCAACCTTTTAACATATCACGAGTATAATTTACATGGTGTTAAAATAATTTGTTATTTAACTATTTATATTTTAGAAGAAAAGAATGTTAAGAGGGCCATTTTGTATCATGCCATGTATGTGATGAATTTACAAGAAATTATAGGATAAGAAATGTAGGTGGTGTGTAATAGATATAGACATGGGGAAGTTCTAAGGAAGGAGGAAATTTGTAGTTAAAGGGAGGATGATATGATGAAGGGGGCTATGCACTTGAGTTGAGAAGGTATGGAGGAATATAGCTATATGGCCCCCTCCTCCACTTATTTTGCTTTTGATTATTTAATTTCAACTTTTCTTTTTTCAACTATTTTTTCATATAATAATGACTTGTATGTCAAGGAATATAATTAATTTGGCCATTAATAATTGTCTCAAATGAAATCATTCATTTAAGTTATTTGTTAATTTTCAATTCGAAATAATGTTAATTGGATGGAAACATAATTTGATTAATAATTAAATTTTAAGTATTAAACTCGAGTTACTAATTCAATGAAATTTTGAGTGATCAGTCGCAACTAAAATATGGAATTATATTTATATGGTAATGTTTTTAGATTCATTTTAACTAATCAAACTTGCTGAGCGGGAGACAAAAATAATAGGTTATATAAGGTCGAGTTAAATATAGCTTTAATTTGTAAAGTTCTTTAGTGCAAAAGCAACCGGGACGGGGAAGCTAAGCCTCCATTGTTAGGTGAGTGTGTGTTGTATTCATTAGAGTTCAAATTATATACAAAATGCATGAACAAGACATTGTGGTAGGGCTATCTTTCATGTTCGAATTGAAATAACAAAGATGATATCCAAAGACACATGGGTGACTTGATTCTTCTCCATCTCCATCATATAGTGAAACCCTTATAGTTTCAGCACTTTGTGGTCCTCGAGGAAATTATTTGAAAACAACCTATATATTAGGCACATGATTACCCTTAATTGTCATCTATAATTTTCTTAATTTTCTTATGCGATTATTTATTTACTTAAAATTTCCCTAATTTGTTAACGATGTGAAGCAGTTGATTATATCTTACATATTTATGTCTTTTAAATTCTCCATTATCAGAAGTGCAAATGTCATAATAAGGTGGATTACACGACTCTAAAGCTCGACATGAATAAGGTGTACGATAAGTTGGAGTGGTCTTTTCTATTTGTGATGTTCAAGGAATTAGGGTTCAACAAGCGTTGGGTCAGGTTAATTTGCATTGCATCTATTTGTATATTTATTCTGTGGTGACAAGTGATCATGTGATTAGACCTACAATTTCTTCTAAGAGGGATTCGTTAGGAGGACCCGTTATCGTTGCATGTGCTTCTCTTATGTGTGGAGGGTTTATCTTCTCTCATTTCTTTTTATGTGAGAAAATGTTGGATTCATGACTACATGATTGCAAGGGGAGACTTGACGGTTTCTCACCTATCCTTCGTTGGTGATAGTTATCTTCATTGGCAGACCATTAAGACGGATGCTCAGAGGGTAAAATGAAATGGCTTAAACTCTTCAATTTTCTTTAATTCAAATACTTTGGCTAATTTTGAGTGTAGAATTACATATGTTTTGGTTTTCAGGAGTTTGAGGAAGGGGCTACGTATTTGGGCATGCCTAATCTCATAGGTCAGAATAAGAGGAAGGCTCTAGGTTACATTAAGGGCAAAATCCATTAGAAGGTGTCAGCTTGGGATGGGCGGTGTCTCTCTGGAGCATGGAAGGAGGTTTTGCTGAAGGTGGTATTTCAGGCTATGTGAACGTTTGTAATGTTTATATTTGTACTCCCTACATGCATAATTTCAGAGTTCGAGAAGATTTTAGCTCATTAATGGTAGCAATAATCGGGAGGGTATAGAGGGATTCTCTTGCAAAATTGATCTAAAATATGTAGGCATAAGGAATCATGTGGACATGGATTTTATGACCTACATGAGTTTATTTGGCCTTACTTTCTACACAGGGGTGGCGATTCTCGCATAATGAGGAGAGCTTGACGGCTTAGATATTTTTGGTTTCATTATTTCCCAGTGGAAAATTTTTCCGACAGGTTTGAGCCTTAACCCGAGTTTTATTTGGCGTAGTAATATTGCTGCTCACAAATTGTCCGTTAGGGTGTGATGAGGTCGGAATTTCATTATCCTCCCGAGTTAAATTTTCTCACTTTTAACTTAATTTTGTCCGAATTTATAGACTTTAGTGAAAAATATGCTACTTCTACCTCACAAGTACTTCGCGATAATTTCAGGTGAAAACATGTGAAAAATAGTCAAAATGGAGCTAAAACGCAAAAAAAAACACAAAAAGAGGTAGCATGCCGGGTTAACCTGCCGAATTTAACCCGGGAGGTTTACCTTAACCCAGCAGGGCGAACACATGATGATTGGAGGAAAAGAGTCAACCGGGTCAACCTACCGGGGGACCCCTGTATCGACCACGGGCCCGTGGTCAATGACCCCGAAATGGGACCGCGGGGGACCCCGATCTCGACCACGGCCCCGTGGTCAATGAGCTCGAAATGGGACCGCGGCGTAGGGCTGTTCAAATAAAACCGAGAATCAGAAAACCGATCGAAACCGGGCAGAACCAGACTGGAAAAAACCGATACAATTTCGGTTCTTATTTTACAAAACCGGTAGTACCCGGTTCGGTTTTCAGTTTTGTGAAAAAAAACCACAGTTAACCGAAAAAATCGGTTATAATTTAACTTGCACACGTGGCTCTACATCCTCCACATGAACCTTATCTCCAACTCATCATTATCACAATTGAAACTGATCCACACATACGTTGATTACACTTCCCAACACACCACTTGTCTCTCCATTCTGTAACTGATTCGTTACCACTCTCTCTCTTCATTCAACTTCTACTAGCCTCTCTTTCCTTCTTTTCTTCTATCTCCATTTATTTCCTCTGCTTCGCTCTACACCGAATGGTTTTCATCAAGAGTAACCTTCCGGCGACCTCTCAATCCTTCCGAAAAGAGGACAACTGGCCATCTAATGGCGAGTTTCTTTGAAGATAGATTTTTGTAGCTTTGGTTTTGGAATTTTTTGATGCTACCGTAAGGCTTATGTGTAAGTTTTATTTTAATACACTTAAGTGTAAAGAAATGGAAGGGGCTGTTTGTGGTTCATATTTTAATGCTATGCAATAATCTGAGTTTTATTTTCATTCCTATTAAGTCATAACTTCTTGTTTCATTCTGCAAGTGGAGGACTCATAATGATTGGAGAAACTAAATTTTAATTCTGCAATTTCAGTTTTTTTTCTCATTCTTTTTCTCGTCAAAATCGGTTCCGGAAAACCGATTAAAATTTCCGGTTAACCGGTAATCCGGTTTCCCACAAATTCCGGTCCGGTGTCGGTTTCAGAATATGAAAACCGGCATACACCGGTTCGGTTTTCAGTTTTGGGTACCGGTTCCGATTAAGAGGGTTTGAACATCCACGGAGTACCCCGGTCTCGACCATGGGGCTGGTCTAGAATTTCCCAAAATTCGCGTAAAAAATCTTAAAATCTGCACGCTAACATTAAAAGCACCCGGGAGATATATAGAGACAAAAACAATACATTAATCTATGATTAACAAGGGAAAAACAAGGCTAGATGGGAGGGAAAAGGTTCTCAAAACCCGGTGATAATTAAAACCAAGACATTGGGAGACACAAATCGACCCATCAAGGACCTCCATTTGGGAATGCCGACTAGTATTCAGGGACTGCACATTGAAGTCCCAAGTTACAACATTAAGCAATAATTGTGAAATGGATTAATTCGCCATGAACAAAGAGTCAAATATCAAACAAACTCAATAGTCAATGAATTATAATTCATTAAATCAATTTTGATACTAATCTCAATTAATTGTGAATCATTGAAGTCCCAAGTGAAAAATGTATTAATTTAACCGTACTTCTTTTCTGTCTTGTTTGCACTTTAAAGTAATTCTATTTTTTAATCTCTGTCTTGATTCACTTCAAGTTACTGTTGTAACTTCACTTTGTATCACTCTAGCTCTTACTCCCTTTTTAGGAATTTTTGCTTGTTTCTCAATAAAACCACTTGGTTGAGTTCGTTCGGATTGCTTAGTTGGCTGGCTACTAATATTTGTTAATGAAGTTAGGCGCATATTTTTTAGAATAAATAATTTAGCGCCCATGCCTTGTTGTGCGATCTTGGTACTGCACGTGCATATTCCTTCCTTCCCCATCGATCCTATACAACAAAAAATAATTAGAATCAATTACAAACCATATATAATGTTTGAAAATGGTTTTGGAAATAATCAAATGGACAGCGCATGCATGCATGGGTGACAAAAAGAATGAACCAAACAATCCTCCGCTGGCATCAATTCCGTCGGACAAAATTGTTGTCGCAATTTGGTTGGAAATAAAACAAGAATACATGCACGGACAACTTATAGTTAACATGTATATATGTACACTGCCCCATACCATTTGTCGTACAAGCTATATTCCAATAATTGATTGTCACTCTCATCAAAGAAATTTAATTACTAGATTGACATTTATCTACCATCTCATAAGTAATGCCAAGAGTTCATACGACCTGAAAATATCAAAGCAAAAACATATATTAAAACGGTCCAAATAACCATTTTTCAAAATTAAAAAAACATTTAGATACGTCAACCATAATAAATGTTTTGCCTTAATTAATATATGTGGCACCTTGTAACAACATAAATTGAAATTAGTGAAAATTTTGGTCTCTTAAGTCAATGCACACTTGTGGGTTGAAATCATTAAAATTGATAAATATGAACAAAAGCGTCACAAGTATATCAAAAAATATGGATCGAATATAACTTGCATTAATTTTGTCAGTATATATAT
>JAYMTP010007907.1:5000-10548 GCA_036897365.1 Geranium brycei | reverse complement strand
GATACATTTATACAAAACTTATACCCCGAGAACACGCAATGGAGCCGTAGATAGTCAAGTGAAATCCAATCCACGAAATAATTTGATCTATGGACAGCATCGTTGTGGTAAAGGTCGTAATGCCAGAGGAATCATTACTGCAGGGCATAGAGGGGGAGGTCATAAGCGTCTATACCGTAAAATCGATTTTCGACGGAACCAAAACGGCATATACGGTAGAATCGTAACCATAGAATACGACCCTAATCGAAATGCATACATTTGTCTCATACACTATGGGGATGGTGAGAAGAGATATATTTTACATCCCAGAGGGGCTAGAATTGGAGATACCATAGTTTCTGGTACAAGAGTTCCTATAAAAATGGGAAATGCCCTACCTTTGAGTGCGGTTTGAACTATTGATTTACGTAATTGGAAGTAACCAATTAGGTTTACGACGAAACCTAGAAATCGATCACTGATCCAACAGGGAATCCCTATATAGGATAGACCTCAACAGAAAACTGAAGAGTAACGACAGCAAGTGATTGAGTTCAGTAGTTCCTTGTATAAAATTATTGACTCTAGAGATATCGTAATATGGAGAAGACAAAAGTGTTTCAAGCACCGACAGAAGGGGAGGCGCCCCTTCTTTTCTTTCAAAGAGACAAAGGGAGGAGGATGGGTTATTCACATTTCATTTGATGGTCAGAGGCGAATTGAAAGCTAAGCAGTGGTAATTCTAAGGATTCCCCCGGGGAAAAATAGAGATGTCTCCTACGTTACGCGTAATATGTGGAAGTATCGACGTAATTTCATAGAGTCATTCGGTCTGAATGCTACATGAAGAACATAAGCCAGATGACGGAACGGGAAGACCTAGGATGGAGAAGATCATAGCATGAGTGATTCGACAGATTTGGATTCTTATATATCCACTCATGTGGTGAGAATATTTCTAATAACTCTACCTCTACCATATGTATAAGATCCATCTGTATCGATATCATCATCTACATCCAGAAAGCCGTATGCTTTGGAAGAAGCTTGTACAGTTTGGGAAGGGGTTTCTTTTGATTGAGCAAAAAGAAGAATCTACTTCAACCAGGATACCCTTAGGCACGGCCATACATAATATAGAAATCGCACCTGGAAAGGGTGGACAATTAGCTAGAGCAGCGGGTGCTGTAGCGAAACTTATTGCAAAAGAGGGGAAATCGGCCACATTAAAATTACCTTCTGGAGAAGTCCGTTTGATATCCCAAAAATGCTCAGCAACAGTCGGACAAGTGGGCAATGTTGGAGTGAAGCGGAAAGATTTGGGTAGAGCCGGATCGAAACGTTGGCTAGGTAAGCGTCCTGTAGTAAGAGGAGTGGTTATGAACCCTGTAGACCACCCCCATGGGGGTGGTGAGGGGAGAGCCCCAATTGGTAGAAAAGCACCGACAACACCTTGGGGGTATCCCGCACTTGGAAGAAGAACTAGAAAAAGGAATAAATATAGCGATAATTTGATTCTTCGTCGCCGTAGTAAATAGGCGAAAGAGAAAGGTTGCATTTTTCCATTGTCGTTAAAAAGTGAAAAAAGAAAAAAGTTTCAATTTTGAAAAATTCAAAAAATTGATTCTTTTTTTTATTTTTTATTTTTAATTGAAATAAGATTAATAATAGGAGTAATTCAAATTGTCCCGCTCATTTAAGAAAAACCCTTTTGTCGCGAATCATTTATTAAAAAAAATAGAGAAGCTTAACGCCAAGGCCGAGAAAGATTCCCTAAAAACTTGGTCGCGGGCATCAACCATTATACCTGCAATGGTCGGATACACCATTTATATCCATAACGGGAAAGTTCATTTTCCTATTCCTATAACAGACTATATGGTAGGCCATAAATTGGGAGAGTTTGTACCTACTAGAAATTTTAATAAAGAGGATGTTAAAAGCAAAAGGGATACTAAATCTCGTCGTTAATAATTTCAAAAATGAATATAGATAATTGTCGATGATTAGTGAGAGGGAGAGGTCCACTTTATGAAAAAAAAAAAAAAGACGAAGGGATATACAGAAGTATCCGCTTTGGGTCCATATATTTCTATGTCTGCTCACAAAGTGAGAAGAGTAATTGATCAGATTCGTGGACGTTCCTATGAAGAAACACTTATGATACTCAAATTCATGCCTTATGGAGCATGTTATCCAATTTTTAAATTAATTTCTTCCGCAGCAGCAAATGGTAGTCACAATATGAATTTTGAAAAAAAACATTTAATCATTAGTAAAGCGGAAGTCAACGAGGGTCCTACTGTGAAAAAATTGAAACCTCGGGCGAAAGGGAGGGGTTATCCGATAAAAAGATACACTTGTCGTATAACTATCGTATTAAGAGATATATCCTTAAATGAAAAATATAAAAAATATATACGAAAACCATCGGCCCTAATGGATTAGATAAATAAAATGAAAAGAAACACACTGATATGGCATGTCATGATATGTATAATATGTATAATATATTGAGTAGTGAGGGATTATGGGACAAAAAATAAATCCACTTGGTTTCCGACTTGGTACAACCCAAAATCATCACTCTATTTGGTTTGAAAAACCAAAAAATTATTGCAAGAGCCTACAAGAGGATCAAAAAATACGAGATCGCATTAAGAATTATATAGACAATCATAGAGTCTCCTACGGTACAAAGCAAAGAATTTTAGACATAGACATAGAGATTGAAACAGATTACATTTCACGCATACAGATTGAAAAAGTAAGGGATTTCGTTCAAGTAATAATCTATATGGGATTGCCAACGTTCTTAATAGAAGGTAAACCGCACAAAATCAAGGAGTTAAAGGGAGATGTCGAAAAAGTCCTTCACTGCGGAAACCGAAAACTGACTATTTCTATTAGCAAAATTGGAAATCCTTTTGTAGACCCTAATATTCTTGCCGCAATTCTAGCCCACCAATTAAAGAACAGAGTTTCATTTCGCAAAGCAATGAAAAAAACTATTGAAGTCGCCGAAAAAAAAGGATTTGCAAAAGGAATTAAAGTACAACTTGCAGGACGTATTGAAGGAAGAGAAATGGCAGGTGTCGAATGGCTTCGAAAGGGTAGAGTTTCTCTCCAAACTATTCGCACTAAAATCGATTTTTGTTCCACTACAGTTAGAACGATACACGGGGTGTTAGGCATAAAAATTTGGGTATTTGCAAACGGAAAATCCTAAAAATTGACCTGTCCTTGCCCTTTGCCCTCTATACTATAGAATATTCTATCCAATCATAGAATAAAAAATAACAAATTCTTTTCCTCTTTTCAAAAAAATGAAGAATTCTATTCAAATTCTATTTTATAGAGTTGAATATTGAATAAAAATTTCATATTGCATTTTCCACACTGGAGGATTCAGCGAAATGAACAACCCACTTCTAAAATGGGTCTATAAGATCATCCAAAATGTTTGCTAACGCTCTTTTTGGCAAAAAATGGGAATCTTATGGTATGGGTCTTGTCTATCTTAGGCCTGACGATACTCATTATATTCCTATAGAGCTTTTTATCCCCTTGTTTCTACCGTGTACCCCGTTCTATTTATACTTAATTGAATATTAATTAGTCTTAATTTACTATTTTTTAGTATATGGTGTTCTACAAAAACGCATTTTAGTGATTCATATTCATATAGTTTCATAGCGTGAATGAAAAAAAATGAACCGAATATTTCCAGTAATTGGATTTATAAATAGAAAATTTTGACACACTTGCGTTTCGATGACTGAGTTTTGTTTTCACTTTAAGTATCCAAAATATTAGTAAGAAATACTAATATAATAATTTATTGAAATGAAAGAAAAGTCCTTTTTCCTCCTTCAAAAGGCTTAAAAGGAAGGACTTTGCTTTCATTTCTTTTTTTTATTTATATTTATAAAAGGGAGTTTTTCAGTATGTTTGTGCCAATCCTTCCGGACCCGGAGGAGATACGAGCTAAGATACGACGGCAGCAGTTGGGTATTGGATCTGACGATGAAGATTCAGATGACGAGGAAGTTTCCGAATTAGAGAATGCTACCCAGTCGGATAACTATAAAAAAGAGGCGGTAGAACAAAATGCAAAAGATGCAAACGGAAAAAACCGAACCAGAAAGAGAAACAAAAAGAACAGAAAGAAAAGAACAGAAATAACAGAAAAGAACAGAAATAACAGATATATGGACTATGTTCGTCTATATATTTGAATCCCTGTTCTGTTTGGTGTATAATATAATGGTAGCGCTTTTCTTCTATTTATAGAAGAAAAACCAAGCGTTATTCGTTCCTATCCAGATACTATTCGCCCAGATAATATAATATTTTCTAACTTCGATATAAAAAATGATAATATTCTTCAACGCCACTGAAGAATATTCTATCCATTGACTAATTAATAAAATGAGTCATAACGCATTTCTCCCATTGATGAGACATTATTTACTTTGTTACTTTGATGGGTTTGTTACTTTGATGTGTAAGTGTAATCATCATACGATCATACGGAGGTAGCAAGGGAACCGGGGCAAGTATATCGAAAAGACAGTTCTAATCTATTCTATTAGTATTAGATTAGTATTAGTTAGTGATCCCGGCTCAGTGAGTCCTTTCTTCCGTGATTAACTCTTGGCACCAGTCCGTCCTAGCTTTTGTCTCTGTGGACCGAGGAGAAAGGGGGCTGAGCGCGAAGAGATTTGTACCATCAGAGAAGGAGGTCAACCTCTTTCAAATATACAACATGGATTCTGGCAATGAAATGGAGTTGGACTCTCATGTTGATCCAAATGACTTTTCCACTGGGGTCAATCTTTTCCTACTAGGCAAGAGGATAGCAAGTTACAAATTCTGTTTCGGGAGGACATGTATTTCCATTAGTATGAAATTCAAAAAGGAAGTAGTTAATGGTTAGGTTTCCATTACCCCTTTTTATAGTGACGGATCTTGTATGTGTTCCTATTCCTACCTAAGAAAAGAAACCTAAGAAAAGGAATTTGTCCATTTCAAAGGGGCGTGGAAACACATAAGATAAGAACTCTTGAATGGATAAAGAGATGGAACTCCAGTTCCTTCGGAAATGGTAAGATCTTTGGCGCAAGAAGAAGGGGTTGATACCTATCATCTTAACTTGGTTCTTATTTCTCTATTTTGTTAAGAATACCAATATGGGTTTTTCTACTCGACGTATCGAATAGAACATGCTAACCCAAATCTTCTTCATGTAAAACCCGCTTGATTTAGATCGGTAAAATCATACGGTTTCTGGAACCGTATTTATGGCTTGAATCCGTAGTCAATCCTATTTACGATAGGAGCAGTTGACAATTGAATCCAATTTTACCATTATTCTCCTGTATACGTAATTGTGCGAAAATAAGGCCCGGCTTCCGGTTGTTCAAGAGGAATAGTGTCGTTGAGTTTCTCAACCCTTTGTCTTAGGATTACTAAGTTAGTTCCACTTCATTGATGGGGCAGGGAAGGGATATAACTCAGCGGTAGAGTGTCACCTTGACGAGGTGGAAGTCATCAGTTCGAGCCT
>JAYMTP010007906.1:0-10549 GCA_036897365.1 Geranium brycei | reverse complement strand
CATCTCTTCTCTCGAGGTGAGTTTCTCCGTTTTTTTCGCCCGACGTTCTTATAGTTATGTGGCTCACGAATTGACCAAATATGTTTTAACTAATAGTAGTTAAGATTATGGTGAGGGGTCTATCCCACCATCTATAGTTTCAACTGTCCAGTTTGATGTCGGGTTGGTTGCTCTATAATAAAATTCGTTTTGCTTTAAAACAACGATCATCTTAGGATAAAAAATTGCCATTTTTCCATTAAATAAAAAAGACGTCGTTCAAGGCAAATGTGCGCTGTAGTGTAGAGACGCACATCCATTGCTTGCCTCCTTCCCTACTAGTTGGTTCTAAATCGATTTGTCAGTCCCTCTTCTTCACTAGCGCCACAGTCGTCGATCCGATTTCCACTGAACCCAGAAAGAGATCAACAATCATGTCGAATCGGCACGCGAGCAATAGCAGCAGGGAAGACGGGAACAAGGGCTTTCCGAAAGCCCAGAAGAAATTTGTGCCCAAAACCCAAAATTGGACCCCCAAAGACCACCCAAACCCTACTCCCACCCTCTCCGCATCTCTCCGTCATCACGATGCTGCTCAATCGAGCGGCGGCGGAGGGAGTGGCGCTTCGGCTTCCACTGCCACGGCGTCGGCCAGTAGAGTACAGATGGGGGCGAACGGGGACTGGGCGCCGAGCAGAGCCCATGGCGGAAAGTTTGTGAATTACTTGCCTCAGGACGAGGCGGTGGCGGCTGGGTTGGGTGCTGATGAAGGTGGCTTGGATCCTGTGGAGTCTCAGAGAGTGGTGGATCTTTTGAACAGAGAGCTATCTCGGCTGCTCAAGCTCAATCCCAGAGAGTTCTGGAGAGAAGGTATTGCCATTTCCTTATTGTCTGTCTTGGACTATGTGTTTATGTAAATTATATTGTTCTCTGGTCATGTATGCTTGTTGAATTGCCATTACAAAGGTTTTGGATGCTCAGTTGTTGAGTAGGTATCATTGGAAATCAAGTGAGGCACAAGCTTTCTGCTTGACTTGGACATAGTAGATTGCTTAAAATGTTGAATTGTGAAGCATAGTGGGCGAAGTACTCACTTCCAGAATAAATGTCCTCTTTGATTGTCTGTTCGCATATGTTAAGGAGTTGTGGACTTAGTTATCCACTTTTCTAGCATACCCCCATTTGGTCCTATATGCCAAGACACTCATGTAGTGAGAACTAACTAGTATCAGTAAACCATGCATACTTCAGTTCCTCGAAAGCAAAGCGAACACTTTATTTGGAACATCTATTCTGGGAATGTAGTAGTTATGGAGTGGAGGGAGTATATGGATTGGCCGTAACGTTTGGGCCATGAGAGACCTTTTAAAGTATTTCAAAAGAAAGGGCCTGCTGATGGAGCCGTCTTCTGTTCCTTGGTCCTTCCGAGGAGGGCCAATCCATTGGAGAACCGGGGACTCGGCTAACATTAAGAACTTTTCATACCGGTGGAGTATACACAGGAGGTACTGCAGAACATGTGCGAGCCCCTTTCAACGGAAAAATCAAATTAAATGAGGACTTGGTTCATCCCGCACGGACACACCACGGGCAGCCTGCCTTTCTGTGTTATTTTTTTGTTGTTGGAACAATGTGAACTAAGATACAATATATTCTGCCGTCCTAATGGTAGTAGTTAGTATGAATACTTTCACGCTTATAAAAACAAGACATGTATTGGTGCTTCCCTGTGTGTGACTTGAGATGTATATACATTTCGATTTATAGTGGGACCTATCTTCTTATAGTTGTTCTTTTTCCTGATTTTATTCTTTTCACATTTTTGACAGTGGCTAGTGACACTTCATTGCACGAATTTCTTGATAGCTTCCTACAATTTAGGAGCAGATGGTATGACTTTCCTTATCATGGAGCAAAAGGAATCGTAGCAGGGGTCATTGTTGGAGAGGCTGAATTGAGCTGCCGTGTTTTCATGCTATTGTATCGCCTGTAAGTGCTTGTGTTAAGGTGCTGAGTTGTTCTTGAATTTTTGGTATTGCAATGTATTTATTATTGTTACTTATCATTGATGATCTGTTGCAGATCTTCCAACAAAGACCCTGGTGCTCGTGCTTCAGATAGCCTCAGTTCCAAAGATCATGGAGGTGAGTAATGTCTCGTCTAACAGGAAGAGAGACGGTCAAACAGGGTCCACTTTTTCTTCTAGCTGGCGAATATGTCTGTTTGCATATAAGCTTGAGATATACTGAACCCGATTCTTTTGGCTATAAGCGCTGTCTGCACATCTCCTTGAGTGTAGTTTCAAAATAAACAATACTACATCCGGAAAAAACTGTCCAAATGTCCCATTTTACTGTGTTATCCTCATATAATAGTAATAGTAATTGCATTTTATTCGTTTAACTTGATTTATATTCAAGGGTGAGATTGTTAGTATTTGTTTTGACCTTCTGGTAATAAACATATTTAGAGAAATGAAAAGAAAGGAGGAATAATCAGTACAATATACTTTATTTTGCATTATCATCCAAAAACATTGTTGTTCATTAATTGTGCATGTAGTCCTTTTGCAGGAAAAGAAGTTGCTCAACTTTCCCAAGCTGTTGGATATATGTGCAATATATGGTCATGAGAATGAGGAGTTGACCAGGTTGCTGGTAAGCATGCATCAGAACATGTGGTCTTTTTAGTATTATTGTAATGTGACCGATATATAATTAGTCCATGTTTTTACTCATGGTTTGGTTGTTGAATAGTGATTCAAATCGTGAATCAGTAGGTTAATTTAGGAATTCTAAACCATGAATTGAATGAAATCTGGTGATTAGGCAGTTTTGGTGTGTATTGCTTGAAATGGAAACCAAGCAATTCTGGCAATCATGTCTTCTTTTTTTATCGGCAATAACAAATTTATAAAAAGCAAGAGGGGGTCCCCGGGTGGGATCCCCAAGCCAAAGTCTTAAACATTACAAAGAAAGAGACTATAGAAGGTACAAGAAAACGAGATCAGCAGATCGAGTACATAATCCTAGTGCTTGTAACTATATTTAGTACAAAGGTCACTTTTTTTACCAGTACAAAGGCCACTTGACTAATTATCATGAGCTCTGTATGTTATATCTACTTATTTTCCATAGAGGGTAATTGGGGAATATTAAGGACACCCCTACTTATCCTTTGCCCTCTGATCTCAATGAAATATTTACTGTTGAAGTTATTTTGGGTTCAATCTTTTGTCACTTTCTCTCTATTCCGGAGCTAGAGGTCGGTAATTGGTACTATAGTAATATGTTAATGAACTAATCATGAGTTAGTGGAAGGTGTATTCACTCTAATAACATCACGCTTCCTTTTGATTTTTAAGTGCACTAAGAAAAGACCATTAAGCCAAGTTTTCTTGTTAGTTGATTGATGAAATTATGCATAACAACTAGTAATAAAGGCTGATTAAAACAAAGATGATATTTCCAAGTCTATTATGCTTCAGGAATATGTTCTGTACTATCCCTGAGGGCCGGAAGCTGCATTGGTGCCCTTTGAGGACTGTTGCTTTCATTGCATTAAAGTAGTACATTAGGTATATTGATTTATATTTTCACAGGGGAAGCTGTCAACTGAGAGAATATAGGCGATAAACTTCTACATCCTGTCAAAAGTGAGCTGTTTGAGAATACTAATATACGAAGCAACTCTTTTCTGAAAAATCCTTCTCTTCTATCTTGCTATCTATTCTTTTTTAATTCAGAACGAATATATTAGATAAGATAGGCCTTCAGTTTTTTTTACTAAATTAACCATGCCTAAGCCACACTGCGACCTGCGTTCATAGAGGTGGTACTCGTTGATAATTCTTGACATACCAATCAAACCTGAGAATGTCTTTACCTATCTCTGACTTTTAGACCAACCATAGATATAAAAAGAAAGTGACGGTTCTTTCAAGAGAGTGAATTTGGACATTTGAAAGTGAGTCTAATGCAAATGCAAGCGTGTGCGACTTGGTCATAGAATGAATGAGCAAAACAATAAACAAGGGAATGTGTTGTTTTTTTCTGCTCAGCAAACAAAATTATGTGCCTGAATGAGGCTTTGGACTTATGTTCTTCTATCTACACCCATAATTTTTCTCTTGTTTTTGTTATGTCTTTCAGGTTGGGAATGCCATGAATGCTCAGCCCAGGATGCATGATAATTTGACTGCAATAATGCACCATTTCCTGAGCATTGTTCATACGATGAATGACAGGTGCAGCTCATCTTTGGAGGTATATATATTAATTTATTTGGATGAATAGTGATTGTACAAATTAATTTTATGTGATGATCACTAAATGTTGGAATATATATGATGTCCACTTCACTGGCAGCCTTGTGTAGCTCCTACAAATTTGTTCATTTCAGATTAGATTTTGAAAGCGCACTTCTAGTTATTAAGTTTACTTAAGTTCTTATGCACCCATTCAGTAATTTTCTTTCTGATGTTATAAACAGGCCTTATTTTCCTCTGGAAATCATGAAGAACTTCAATCTATCCGGCTCCATGCAGATTATCTAGAAGTGAGTTTTTATTTATCGGGGGTATATTGAGTAGCTTTTTCTTTTATTTGAGCATTTCCTTTATTGACAGTTAAGAACTGTCTATACAATAAAGCTATTTCTCTTGTACAACCTTGAAAGGCGGTTTTCATTTAAACATGGTTCGTGGATCATTTTGTCATGAAGAGTTGGTATCGGTTTCCAAGTTAGGTGAACTGATCAAGAAACCTCACCATTCAGACTCAACAGAGACACACATTTTTTCTAATGTGCTTTATCTCCCTGTTAATGACATGAGGCCTCAGAAATGAAAAACCTAATTTAAACAAAGGTCCTTTCTCCGATTCCAACTTTCTCCTACCACAGTATCTTGTGTATATTCTTCTCTCTTTGAATCAGGAAATTAAATGCCACAATGAATTTGTTTTTCCTCTCAAATAACCTATAGAACTTCCAAAGATGTGAGAAAGAGGGAGATCTGTAGTAAGAACAAGAAAATGTCAGTCAGATAACCACACAACATCTATGGAAAGAGCACAACAAGGCATAAGTAAGGCAGACCATTAGAAATAGGGTTATCTCATGAATTTATGTTGAAATAAAGGCCCAGTGCTTAGGAAGTCCTTTTAATCCTTTTAGGGTTATAGAGTGAAGAAAAGTGAAATGCACATTCAGCAAGTAGGTATGTTAAGAAAAGATTATTTTATTTCCTTCCTAAACTCGTTCTCTCCCACAAGACCTGAACTTTCAACCTTGGAGTTGGAGGTATTCCAATCGCCATATTTAGCTACAATTCATTTTATAATGAGGGTGAAAATAGTGGTCCCCCACAAGGCTCTCGCCTTTTAATACATTTGTGCACCTGATTTTCAAGAGGCTTGCACCTTGTGTTGCTTCTTGCATCATGACTCTAGGAAAGGTTAATGTGTTGTGTAACTACTGACAGTCTCAGAACAAAGAACTCAAAGACTGTTATTGCATTTATGCCAATTTAATTACTGAGTTTGTGGTGTAAAATCGAAGTTGGCTGTAGTGCAAGTCAGGCTATGATTTTCCTTTTTTGGCATACCAGGATCCAACAGATGCCTTTTCATTTACAAAATAATTCTTCTTTTTCTTCAGGTGATGGACTTCATAAATGATGCAATTGTGTCCATGGATGCTTTAGTTACTGCATACAGACCAGCATCTGTGTACTTTTCCTGCCCTGTTGAAATGAGGTACCCCTTTTAACTTTCTTTGAAAAGGCTGCAAACTTTATTTTTTCTGAGTTATTGTTTGATATTTCCTGGCGCATGGTATTAAAAATACAGTGGTTAATTTGGAGCTTTAATTCTAAAATGCTTTTCATTTGTCAATATGCAATGTATCTGGTGGTGATATTTGTGTATCTATAAATGCATTGATGCAGTTACGGAAATGAAGAGTTGATCACGACCCTTGTTAAGTTACATGATACGCTGCTTCCATCATTACAACGAGGGTTTCGAGTCATATTTGCGGGAAAAGAAGATGAAATAATATCTAAAATAGCTGTTAGCTTAAAGATGTTATCAATGCGACTTGTCAAGTTTGGCTGGAAATTATTGGATTCTTGTTATTTGAGTGAAGAAGTTTTTGAAGATAGCCTACCCATTCCAGATGCAACGAAGATGTTTCCAGCAAAAATAGATGATCCTTTCATAAGAGCAGACATTTTGATTCAGACATTTAGGGAGATAAATGGCATTTCTGTTAATTCGCTGGATAATCAAAGCAGACGAACATTTCTTCAAAATGTTGAAAAAAGTTTCAATCTCATGAGCAAACTTGAGAGCTTACAAAATGCTGGTATGCTCGTCATCACTATATTTTACTTCCTGCTACTTTTTATCGAGAACTTTACAATTACCCTGGAAAGTTGTTCTTGCCAGAGATTCGAAGTTTTGGTTGAAAAGACCATGCTACTTAAACCAATGGGGACTGGACATTTGTCTATCAAGAGATTATTTATCCTATGAGTTACGACAATGTAATTGATGAGTTCTACCATGTCTAAGGATATAGGAATATATTTAATATTTGGAGTAATTAGCTATACAGAAATATGATTATCCAAATGAAAACATCATGGCTGTCACTCAACTCTCTCATATACACATTCTATCATATCCAAATGTGTCCTAGTTTTTATTTTGTATTCCAGTTGTCTTGTGCTCAACTAAAGGCGGAGCTTTTTTTTTCTTTTCTTGACGATGGAACTTTTTAGCCTTTGACCCGACGCAGTCGATGATTCATTTAACAGATGAATCTCTGCCTTTAGAATTGATTGTTAAGAAAAAACAATTGAGATGTGGCACAAAAGCTGCCCTTTTTCATTCAGAACCCAAGATATATTGTTATCTGGGCAAAGTTTGCACACTCAATTGAAGGTCTTTGTTGACCTATTCCATTCTCGTTTTGTGGGCATATAGCCAAAAGTGTATTTTGATATAAGTACTTGTTATTTCTTGATATTTTATATTAATTCTGCAATATACTTGGTATGAGATAGTTATTAGTAAGTCAGTAGTATTACTCGTTATTGAGTATAACATGTTCAGAGAACTTACCACTTACCACTTACCATGTGATATATGATTATGTTTTTATTCTTTGTTCAATAACTCTGATAGCTAGCAAGTGTTTTGATGACTTCAGTTACTATCTTCTCAAGATGTCCAGTGTGGCTACCTTTGCTGCATAAATGTAAATATGCAAGATTGCCTCTCGTGTGTTGTATATGTCTCATTATCATAAACATGGTCCTTTCCAAATAAAAAAGACTGGAACTATGATTATTCTTTAATTTATGTTTAATTTTAACTTCCCATGTGCAGGATGGATATATATGGAGGACGAACAGTTTCAGTATCTATCTGGAATAATGACATCTCTCACCAAGGTTACGGAGCCACTTAGTGTGCCAACTCCTTTAAGAAGCAGCAGTATTCAGTTAAATGAGGATGTTGCTATGATAGAATCCAAAATTAGTCAAATCAAAGACCTGTTCCCTGATTATGGTAAGGGATTCTTAGCTGCCTGCCTCGAAGTTTATAACCGTAACCCTGAAGAGGTAATCCAGAGGATTTTAGAGGGTACCCTCCACGAAGATCTCAAGTCCTTGGATACAACTATGGAGACAATGCCAGCACCCAAATCCACTTCAGCTGCAAGCAGGAATGATAAAGGGAAGGGAATACTAGTTGAATCTTCTCAACCACCTGCAGCTAATAAGATGACGATAGTTGGGGAGCAACGAACTGAGGTCCCCTCGGTATCAGTATCATCATCCTCATCTTCAGTTGGTAGGTATGTTAGGAAACCCAGAACTGACTTGCCCAGTTCTGTTATTCTTGACACCAAAGATGAAAAAGACTCGGCCAAGACCGCAGCTATTGTTTCACAGTATGAGTATGATGATGAATATGATGACTCTTTCGACGATCTTGGTTTAAGCGTGGTGGAGTCAGTATTGGAAGGAAACGAGATGAGCAAAATGTCAGGGAAATCTTGGGGAACAGAAACTGAAAATTCTGCCCAAACGGCTTCAAACTCAAAATGGGGATCCAAGAAGAATCCTCAATATTATGTCAAGGATGGTAAGAATTACAGCTACAAAGTTGCAGGTGCTGTAGCAGTTGCAAATGCCGATGAGGCTGCATTGATGAATCAATCACACAGTGAACTAATACATGGTCTTGGACGCGGTGGGAACCTCCCCACAGGAGCAGTTGCAAAGTTGGAGAAGTATGTCGAGCAAAACTACCAGCCCGATGTTCCTGAACCAGCAGGAACAGTAAACACAGGGAATGCTAGAGGTAGAGGGTGGGGCCGAGGAAAAACAAGGGAACCCCAGGAGGAGCAAGCTAAAAAGCAGTCAGATGGTTCAGGAATGGAAGGGAGAGGGGGTATGGGGAATGCCAGGGGGAGAGGGAGGGGTCGGGGAAGATCAAGGGACTCCCCGGAGGAGCAAGCTGAGGCAGCCAATGGTTCCGAGATGGAAGGGGGGAGAGGGAATATGGGAAACCCGAGAGGTGGCAGGGGAAGGAGAGGTGGAGGAAGAAATCATGGCAGGAAGGATCAGGCCATGAAAAAACATTTTTCTGGATTGACTGGTTTTTAGGCACATGTAAAGATAGTTGTTACACCTTTCTCATTTCCTTTGAAATAGCTGAAACAGAAAATTTCATGAATCCATCGAGGACTTGCTTCATGAAAGAGAGATAATAGTGTATAGCAGCATTATCGCATGATTTTGTTTGGATTATAAAGATAATTTTGGTTATACTTATATTGGTTTTGTACCTTCAAACAGTTAGAGATTGGATATGTTCTCTTGTATTTGGGAACGAGAACGCAACTTTAATGATACTGTTTGGATAAAAATGATCTTTTTTACGTTTTATTTCATTTGAAAAGTGGAAATAACAATCATATTATTGGAAAATTGTAATAACCGTGTATAATGTTTAATTTTTGTGGGAAGTCTTGTATTATATATTGTGTTTATTGCAAGACTCTCCGTCCATCTTATATTTTCTCGCACCGTTATTATAATTTCGTTAAAATATATGAATATCTAAAAATATTTTTATAATCCCAAACCATTTAGTATATAATTACAAATTTTTTATATATTATTACAATTTTACAGAGAGTCTCGGTGTACAAAGTATTTTTTATACAAAAACTCACTTAACTCTTTGTAATTTTTAGTTTTTGCACCGCTCTATCAATTTATTAGGAAAAAAATAGTGTAGCAAATATACATGATGATTCAAGTATATGTAATCATGCAAGACTTTATTTACATTACTAGATTTTTCTTCAAAGAAATATGACTACAAAGTGAAATCATTTGTGGTTCAACTTTGCATTAGATCATACTATATTCCGTCGGTGATTAGTCCGGTTTGGAGAATATACATGTTGTACTAAAATTATGGACTTCTTGTTCGAAAAACATGAGTCAATATTTACCGAACTGAATTTATGACCCACATAATATGGTACAGTCTAGTATGGTTGAATCACCGATAGTTTTACTTAAATCTTTAATTGAATAAAGACCATAAAAAGCTTTACATGAAGATATATAGATATGAGAATCATCAAAACTTGGGATCTCCGTAGATTTTTGGGATTTACATCAATGGACAGTGATGATGCCATTAATCCAATCCATTAGCCAGATCCAAACAACCTCTTCTCAAGACATCTATTAGTTTTTATGTTTTTTTCTTCTCATTTCTTTTCATTATTTTCCTTTATTGTTTTTAGAGTTTTTTTTGCAGTTTAGGTATCTGTCTTTGTCTCCTATGATATTTTTTGCTCAGCAAAATGGAAAATTTTATCGATGAAGATTTTTCAAGAAGGAAAAATAGCCGAACAAATACATCAACAAATCGAGAAACAAAACAACAAGAGAAGAAAGGAACGAGAAAAACATAAAACACCGGATAACTCAATCCTTCCGTTTGAGCTTGTTAAGAATATCGGTCTCGATTTCTTCAAAAATTTGAATCATCTCTGAGTCTATCGCCGAACTTGAAAATCCAAGAGTTTTACATCGGTCCCAGTCTTGAACAACACTATTTTGAAGATTGCGTTGCGATATAATGAGTACGTATATGTGAATCATCATATATATTTGCTACAATGAAGTTTCTCGTTATTCTGCCATTTAAAAAAAAGAATTAGAAGTTGTACAAGAGTTGAGAGTCTGGTTGAGTTTACATAGTGTGTTAATTACATAACCAAAAATAACAAAAGGGCACAAGAGTAAGGTAAAATGCAGACTAAGTACCACAAGCCCATAGCCACAATGCATGACCTCCCCTTTTGAGAAACCTTGATATAGCTATGTATTTGCTATAACTTTATGTCCCCAACCAAACCATTTGTTGTTTTGTCCATGACCATGAAGTCACTTATTACAAGAGGCCCATATGTTGTGAAATTATTAATTCTGTCAGACAGGATGTCACGCACAATGTCAAGACAATGTTCTTGA
>JAYMTP010007905.1:0-10549 GCA_036897365.1 Geranium brycei | reverse complement strand
ATATATAGACTATAATTACCTCTTACTCTCAATATTATTTAAAACTAGCCTATATTTATTGGCTAGTAGCTAGATTCGGTTTGTCTAACCATAGTTAAGGCATGTGATTCCTTATTTATTAACCTAACTTTGATGGTCGACATGATAAATGAAAAATATATAACGATAATGAGTATATAATAAAGAGGGTGAAATAAAAAGGTAAAGAAGATCATCAAGCTAACCAATGAATGTGCCTTTTTAGGAACAAAAAGGAAAGAAAAAATTTCTAAGTTAGGTCCAATTTCTTTATTCGTCAAAAGTAAATTCACTTTGATTTTTACTATTAACAACAATGAATGACAATGATATTGCATCATGGCACTTCATCTTCACACATAAGCTTCTTTTTAATTAGTTCAATGTAAGTACACACTATTGTACAAGTGTGAGACTATCTTCCATGGGAAGATTAATTATTTATTACTATAGTCGGGTAAACAAATTTTTAAATTAATATATTTTTGCACTGATCTTATTTTTTTAAGGGCAACACTCCTCCGAATATTATTTTGGACTCAATCTTAAGACCTGAATTCAAGAAAGCGAGTAGCCTTAAACCACAGTTGATTCTTAAAAATATTATTAGTTTTATATGTAAGTATTTTATTTTTTTGTAAAATTAATTTATACTTTTAGTTCCTCTAGCCAAATTGAGAAATTGTTCCATTGGAATCAAAGTTTTAAAGACATTCTTTAAAATATCCACATAAATAAAACATATAGAAATCAAGGAAATTGGTGCATTATATCCATACAGGTGTCTCTCAAACTAAACATATAAATTTTCTTAAGAAATAAAACTTCTTTATAAAATATCTAAATCAGAAAAGCATATGTAATAAAATTATTCAAATGTTACTGATACATAGATGGCTACGAAAATAAGTGAAATGAGATGAATTTGAATTTATTTTAGTAGTTTCTCGGGATCGAAGTTTTCGATCGAAGAAAGTGCAGCAATGGACGAGAATTTAGACTAAGGTAGAGAACATTGTAGGGTTTTGAGAAATAAAACCGTCACTTAGCCGAGTATAAACTAAGATAAAGCTTATCCGTCATTTAGCCGGATATAGGTTAAGATAAAGTATTTACGCCACTTAGGTCTCTCAGCCTAATATGATAAGTAAAATAAGAAATAACAACTGGAGAAAGAAATAACAAATTAGAGACTAAAAATAACAATTTGAAAAGTAAATCTAATTGAGATACAAGCCCCTTTTGTAAAAATTAGAGATCATGAAATACAAAATAGCCAACTAAAAAGGGTTGTACCTGTGTTCTTAATGCTCATACATCAGTTATTGAAGAGCATATGAACCATAAATATAATAAATATATCCAATTTAATTTGGTAGTGTAGTGTTTACATTCAAATCTGAAAAATGAAAAGAATAATCCATATGTATATTATATTGCAAAAGAAAGTGAAAGATAATTAGTCGACATATATTATTTTTCCAAGAAACCTATTAGCATTAATTTAAAATGTGGTGTGAAATGAAACTATCATAATTGGTGTATGCTGGGGAGAAGAATTTTGAACATGTGTGGGACCAAAAATTGATGTTCTTGAAGATTTTATTTAGATTATGCCGACAAGTTTTTTCATAACATTAGATTCTATTTAGCTGGCAAGAATTAGGAATCTTTCTCTCCTCCACCAAATTCACATTTTTTTAGAACAAAATATTTAAAATTCTATCTTCACCCAACCTTTTCACTTGGATCCAAGCCCATTTCTCGCATCTTCATTGATTTTGTCGGATACTTGAAATCAAAGAATCTATGTATTCAAGTAGTTGTCAATCTTGTCCCTTCAAGTTTTTAATATTCTCCTTCCAAATTGCGAGCTTGAATTTCAAATTTTATAATTCTCTTGTACCCTTATGTTCATAGCCAAAATCTCTAATGTTTGTATTAGAAATATGTAGGAGATATGAAGTGTTTGAAGCTAACATAAAGCGCGTAGCGGGTTGCACGCGAGCTGAGTGATGTAGGTGTACAAGAGTACTTTGCGCCGCAACCATTTCTTTTTTATAGGTTCTACGGACCGATGTTTGCTGCTTCATCTGGTAAAAAAGAATAGATATGCCCGTCACTATGAGGAAGATCCGCCATAAAAAAAATTTCTCATGTATCATCTATAACAAAACTATGAACGGGTGATGTTTGGAATTTAATATTATTTTTATGGTCTCAACATAAAAGATGAAGAAAAAATAATCATAGAACATCGAATTTTTTTGTTATGCTATACTTTTTTTGTCAATAAATTTTTTTATAGTTTAAAACAATGTTTTAAAATATCGTAGTCGTGACTCAAATCTTGACTATCAATTTAAATTTATGTGTTTAATCATTTGAATATACTCCTTGAAGACACATTAAGAGTAATAAAAAAAAGTGTGAGGGGGGTATTTTAGTTTATTTATAAATCCTTTTATCTTTTAAACATTTTTTAAAAGAAAATTATGGTTGGGTGTGTGTGATAATGTTAATTATATATTCAAAGGGTATAAGATTCTCCTAATCCTACTCAATATGAAAGTAGTCAATGATCATGGGCAAGCTCATTCAACCAAAAACATAGAATCTAGTCAAGTCATGAAGATTATTAATAATATAAACTTATAAGCAAAGAGATGAGAGAGAGACAAAGAGATCTTGACTTGTTGGGGGCTTCAAAAGCCAATCAAAACATAGCATCTCATGCGCAAATGGGATGCCAGGGAGGAAGATACTCTCACCAATCCTAGAGATGGGATCTGTAAAACTTATATTTTAAATATAAAATCTTAATTAGTTCATTTATTATTGTTTTAAGTTTTAGGTGAATCATAATATAGGGTTGTACAAGATTTTTTCAATCACTTTCATATTCCGCTAAAAATAATTTATATTTGTTGTTCTATGTATAATTTCATATAGTACAATTTTTTAAATAGAAAACATATAAATATGTTTTGTCACGTCTCACATTAGAAATTTATTTATAGCTATAAAAATATCTTAAAGTTTTTACTTGTTACTTTGATCTCTCAGGTAGATTAAGTTTTAACATTGTAGTGGTGGCAGGTTCGGACGGCTTTTCCTTCCTCTCCCAAGGCTCTTTTTATGTGTTGGTATTTCCTATGTCCTATTAGGAGGCTTCGGCGAGTATGGGAGAGGGTATGTTATTTATGGTCGTGGCAGAATGTCAGGGCGTCTCGTGCAGAGGTTGTCACTCTGAATGTTGCCTTTTTGCAACTTTATGCCTATTCTCTCCTTCGAGCTCACGAGATTATTTTTGGGGTTAATTTGGTTTCATTTATTTCTTGGTCTATATATCCATGAGTAGATTTGTGATAGTTTTTTCGTTGGCGCTAACATGCGTTTACCTGGGGGCTTGTTCTTTTTGTTTTCCTGAATCGTTGAGTAATTTTTTTTATTGTTGATCAAAAACAAATTTAACATTATACCAGAGTCAACCTAGTCGATTTGGACATTCTCGTGCCTCCACCTCATATAGTCTTCCCCTATGTATAAGTATAAGTTCAGTCCTATTATTGCTTACGTATAACTATTGTTCTAAAAGTTACCGATTAATACCCGACTTTTTTTATTAATCTTAGAAAACTATCTCCGTCCATCTAACACTTATATTTTTTAGAACTCTACATGTTGGATCAAAATCAAATTATTCCAATAAAGTTGACGATTATGGACACAAACAATGTTACGAACTTGTAAATACTCAACATTATCAATAGGGTAGGATTTGGGGAAATGGGTATAGCAAGAAGTCCACTGTCCCAAGATTCATGAATGGATTGTTAATTGTTTTTTCATTTCAAATTGGCTGAACTTGGAAAGGAGAACAAAATTAGATACCTTATTAGAGGTGCTTTCGAAGAAGACATAGTCACAAATCCTTATCAGAGCAAAGCATCTTCCATGTGATGACAATGCAAGCTCATGTTCCATGGCATCTTTGTGGTGGTGGTGGTGTACATGACACCCTTAAAAGGGTATCTTATTATTTGTACGTGTTCACAAAAGAAATGAGAAAATACAAACAGAAAAATACAAGAGAATCTAGAGTGAATAGACTTTCACGCACTAATGAAATTAATATCTATCTTATTATTCATAAAACTCATATCGAAAAATTTTAAATTAAGATATCGGTTAAGTAACAAGTTCAGTGTTTCGTCTATCATCTTCAAGACTTCAACATTCAGGTTAGGTCAAATTTTAATACGGTATCCAAGTTTGATTTTTCTCTACCTACATTTTTTATATCATTCTGATATAAACTCACGTGCAAAGTTTCACATAACATGGTTTCCTAATTTGACGTGCAGTAATGAGAGGTGTTAACAAAATTCATACCGAAAAAATGCTAATCTTTTCATTTCATGGTGTCAATGGAGTTTGCAATCTAGGGTTTATAGTGTAGAGTTGTTGAGAGGGCATCATTATTGTTGCATGCTTTGTCCTTCCACACTTCCACTATATCATGTTTCTTCTCCCTCTCTTTTTCCTCATCCTTTGAACTTTTATATCTCACCTTTTAAATTTTAACTCATTGTATTGAGGATTCCTCTACACTACATATAGAA
This sequence comes from Geranium brycei, assembly GCA_036897365.1. Classification (NCBI taxonomy): domain Eukaryota; kingdom Viridiplantae; phylum Streptophyta; class Magnoliopsida; order Geraniales; family Geraniaceae; genus Geranium; species Geranium brycei. Next base: position 5,906 of record JAYMTP010007905.1, on the reverse strand, counting down.
TCAATCATGCATTTCATGCTCATTATTATTTTTCCCCTTCTTTGACTTTATCTAATCATGTGTTTTTTTATTCAACTCCAAATAATGAATCTGATATAAAAATCAAATAATGCAAGTCAGTCGGTAGAAGATATTTTTTCTTCGACGTAGGGTTATTTTGAAAACTTTAGTTTATAATTCATTATCCATTATAATGTATAATGACTCAAGTGTCTTATAAACAGAATTATTCGATTATTATCGATCGTATGACTTGTTGGAAGAATAAAGAAAGGATTGGTGAATAGTGATGAGTGCACTAGCTCCATTAACATGCCCTCGTAGCTTTTGTGGGTGACCTCCATCACCAATGGTGTGCTCCAAAGGCTGTCCCAATCCCATAGAGCATCACAGTCAAGTAAAGGACTTTTTTTTCCAGTTTGGACTATCAAAAGGGTCTCTATTATTTCAACTTAACCCATAGGCCAAAGTGCTCCTATTGCTAGTGGAGTCCTTTGAGAATGCACATTCTTTATTTTCTTTGATATTATGTTTTAGAAATTTTTTTGTAAGGAAACTAAACTAGTCATAAAGAAGTGAATACTAATATATTTTTAGCATAAAGAAGTGAATACTAATATATTTTTAGCCGAAGTAACAATAATATTCATATATACTATACTTTCCGACAAGTGATTCACTAAAATTTGAACACTAGACCATATAAAAAATAGGGAGATATTCCTGTGGGAACGTTAGATTGAAATAGGAAAATAGGAACAAATGTCAGCCATTGGATGAGATGAGGAACGGTAGAGATTGATGCTAATGTTCGAGATGGAGCGTCGCCGTGTTCTTCGAGATGTAAGTTGATTATCAGATTCTGGAATTGTTGTATGAGTGATTTTTTGTGCTGTGCTGGTTGAATTTGGGAATTTGATTAGTTAATGAGATAGTTAACTTATTTGATTTGTATGTTAATTCAATTTTGTTGATGCTAATCTCGTGTTGCTCTGGACACTACCAGGGAGCTTATCGAGTACTTCCTCAGTACTGAAGCTCAAGAGCTTGAGTTCGAGATGGCAAGAATGAGGCCTTGGTTAGTGCATCGATCTCTCGATAATTGTCCTTGAGTCAAATTGTTGAGAATATGGATTTTGGAATTGCCCAATACATGTTTGATGTCTTGTTTCTTACAATATGAAAGTAGTTTAGGGGTTGTGTCTTTCGTGTCATTTCTTGTCGCATGTGTTTGAGTGTCTGTTTGTTATCAATTTGTCAAGGCAATAGAATTTACTTCTGTAAAAGCTTATTTTCCAAGGGTTGATTATAATCTGCAAGAAGTAGAAAGTATGTGCATTTAATTTGGATCAGTTATAGAATAGTAGTTTCCAAGTTATTCCCTTTGCTGAATAGACTTTCAACATTGTGTGAACTCATGATTAGTAACCAAATGCTTGCAAGTTTAAGAAACCCCTATTTCTCAAGTGTCACTGCATCAAAATCATATATTTTCGGATGGAAAGCATGATCTACACTGCATCATTACTTGAGTCGAACTCTTATGTATCATAATTGTATATAAGTGATCCTAATCCCTGAGAGTTGATTATTTGACAGGGATGCTCGTACAAAGGACTTTGAAAGTCCAGTGCTGAGGGTCAAATAGAGAATAGGGTTGAACGAATGGGTTCCAGAAAACTGGCCAGATTGCTTATATGTCCCTGGTAAGTTACCCCCTTAAAAATATATGTGAACGAATAATTTGTGTGTTGGACTTAAATTGTGTGTACAGCAAAACTGTTTTGATCTTTCTTTTTCTAAACTCACTAATTCAGGACCCTACATCTATCCAAATTTTATCAAGCCATTGCACAATGCATTAACGTTCCTTCTCTTATATTATGCATTGATGTTGCTCACTGTTCCTTCTCTATCCAAACACTAATAGCTTTTATATTAGTGTTTTTTAAGTTCTAAAATAATGTCTTTGATTCGTGATGGGTTTTGATGAAATTTGTATTCTTGGGATTTAATTGTCTTTTGTTGTTATTCTTACATATTTTAATATGGAGTTTGTGGCCTGATCTTGCAAGATACGAAGCTCCTAACTTAAGGTATTGTTGATTCCTTGTTCTAGTTTTTTTTCCTTCTTCCAAATTTTACATTTTAGAGTCGCTAATTATTCTAATTTTAGCCTGTTGTGCATGATTAAATTGGTTTAAGTTTTAAGAGTTTGGTTTTGGGTTGGTTCAGACTCTCAGTAGTTGCTTGTTTGTCTAATTCTGAGCTTATGTGATTGTATACGTAGTTGATTTCCTTGTTTTGATGCTAGAAGATGATGAATATGTATGTATGCCAAAGATAAATATAAATTATGATTCCGCAACGCAAGTGTGTCAATTTTTTCTCTGAGCTGAGATCTTTGAATCCAAGCTCGGGCCAAACACATATCCTGAGCCCACCGAACCATAACAAAATTAGTCTCGATTCGGCTTATTTACACCCTATATCAAGTTAATTAATACTATGTAATCACAATTTCCTCGTACTTAAATTATGAATGCATATCCTGTTATGCCTAAATTTTGATATTGAAGAATTTTTTATGTTTGATGAGATTCCCATTTGGATTGGTTTAGTATCTTGTTTCTAGTTAACAACATATCTTATGTGTTCTGCACTGAATGTACATATCATTTTCATATTACAAGTTATCCATGAAAATAAAATGAAATCTTCTTTCCTATGTTCTTTGTACTCTATTTTGAGCTGGGTCCTTTAGTACATTGCAAGTTTTTATTTGGTTTATTTACACTTGAATTATACAAGTTTTACTGCATATAAATCCATTTTGTTAGTTCCTGTGTTATTTGATGATTTTCATTCGTTAATTTGTATTGTTTCGAGGATGATCCCACATAAGACTAAGCGTGGAGCTGCTGCTCTTGTTCGTTTAAAGGCTTATGAAGGAGTTCCTACTCCTTATGACAAGATAAAGAGAATTGTTATTCCTGATGCCTTTAAGCATGTTTTCTAATTTTCAATTTATGTATATTGATTTCTTCGATACAGTTTATGTTCATGTTGAATTTTAATTGATTCTCTTTTGAAAATTAGGGTTTTGAGGCTACCAAAGGGGCACAATTGTTTACTCTCCTCTGAAGTTGGGTGGAACCATTATGAGACCGACAAGGTGAGAATTATTTACTTCCTATTTGTAATTGACTATGCCAAAAAGTCAATTGGTTTATAAATTAATGACTCGGAGCTGTTTTCTTGGTGCTCATGGAGCTAACCCCATTATTTTCGGTCACCGTTGCATAGTAAATGTGCTGTAATTATATTTTGAATCCATCGTTATGCCACGCAATATTTCCATTTGAGCTTGTCAATGGCGCTCTTTTTGTGTTATTACTTGTTTTAAATCTCATTCATTCTTCCATTTCTGTTAGCTATGTAAGTATATAGATTGGTATTTTTGTCTCTTTGTGAATTATTATTGTCTCACTTGTTAGAGTAGATTTAATATGAAACTTTAATTACTAATGCTTCCTTAATGAAATTAACATTGTTAAGAAGCACAAGTTTTGTAAGTTCTAACTAAATATTTTACGTCGTGTCCATATTTGTCCATAGGATGTGTTTGGGGTTAGTAGCTTTGTTTTATTGCACTTTGATGATGTATTATTGTAGATAGTCCATTCTACAAGTTGTTTACGATGAAAATTAAAATGAACTACAAGAGCTTGAGAAGAAGAGGAAGGAGAGAGCTTAGGTGGCATGCGAGACGAAGAAGCAATTGACAAAACTGAGGGTGAAGGCTGAAAAAGCTGCTGAAGGGAAGTTAGGTCCTCAACTAGAAGTTATTGCTCCCATAAAATATTGATAGTGGAATATGCATGTTTCCAAGGGCATTTCGAGGGTGGACTTAAGTTTGTTTTCCATTTGAGTAGTATCTGCTTTGTGTGGATCATACTTTACTGTTGTTCAAGATTTCATCACTACAGTGTTCATTTGGTGAAATGGTTTGTCCAAAACATGTTTCAGTGACTTTATCTCATGATTCATAGGTTCTCAGTTACTGTTAGGAACATGTTTCAGACCTTATATCATGAATTCATAGGTTCTCTAATTTGTGTGGAATTTCTGTAACATAGACTGATGTCAATTGCTTCTATCTACTGACATGTGCTCAATTTGAAGAAATGGTCTCTCCAAAACTTGTTTCAGTGTTCGTTTATCATGTATTCATAGTTTCTCAATTATTGTTAGGAATATATTTTAGACTGTTCAAACTTTCTGATTTTTGTGGAATTTATGTATATAGACTGATGTCAATTGTTTTGTTTTGTTGATATGTGCTCATTTTGGTGAAATGATCTCTCCAAAACATGTTTCAGTGACCTTATCTTATGGATTCATAGTTTCTCTAATACTGTTAGAAACATGTTTCATACTACTCAAACTCTCTGATTTGTGTGGAATTTTTGTAAAATAGACTGATGTCAATTGCTTCTCTCAACTGATATGTGCTCATTTTGGTGAAATGCTCTCTTCAAAACCTATTTCAGTGTTCTTTTCTCATGGATTCATAGTTTCTCAATTACTGTTAGGAACATGTTTCAGACTACTAAAACTCTGATTTGTGTGGAATTTTTGTAACATAGACTGATGTCAATTGCTTGTCTCTGCTGATATGTGCTCATTTTGGTGAAATGCTCTCTTCAAAACTTGTTTCAGTGTTCTTTTCTCATGAATTCATAGTTTCTCAATTACAGTTAGGAACATGTTTCAAACTATTAAAACTCCGATTTGTGTGGAATTTTTATAACATAAATTGATGTCAGTTGCTTCTCTCTGTTGATATGTGCTCATTTTGGTAAAATGGTCTCTCCAAAACCTGTTTCAGTGACCTTATTTCATTGATTCATAGTTTCTCAGTTACTGTTAGGAACATGTTTCAGACTACTCAAACTTTGAGTTACTATTAGGAACATGTTTCAGACTACTCAAAGTATCGTATGAAACCTAGTCCCCTCGTTACTCCTGGGGAACACTCGTTACACCTTTTCCCCGACAGAGATCACTTTCCCCCCTAGGGTATAGTATGGAACACGATCCCCTCGTTAAACCTTTTTCTCGACAGGGTTCACCTTTCCCACTAGGGTATAGTTCAGAACCCGGTCTCTTCGTTAAACCCGGGGAACCCTTGTTACACCTTTTCCCTGACAGAGTTCACCTTTCCCCCCTAGGGTATAGTATGGAACACGGTCCCCTCTTTAAACCCGGGGAACCCTCGTTACACCTTTTCCCCGACAGGATTCACCTTCCCCCCTAGGGTATAGTATGGAACCCGATCCTCTCATTACACTTAGGAAATCCTCGTTATACCTTTTCCTTGACATGGTTCACCTTTCCCCCTATGGTATAGTACGGAACCCGGTCTCCTCGTTAAACCCGGGGAACCCTCGTTACACCTTTTCCCTGACAAGGTGCACCTTTCCCCCCTAGGGTATAGTATGGAACCCGGTCCCCTCTTTAAACCCGGGGAACCCTCGTTACACATTTTCCTCGACAGGGTTCACCTTTCCCCCTTAGGGTATAGTATGGAACCTGATCCCCTCGTTACACTCGGGGAACCCTCGTTAAACTCGAGGAACCCTCGTTACACATTTTCATCGACAATGTTCACCTTTCCCCCCTAGGATATAGTACGGAACCCGGTCTCCTCGTTAAACTCGGGGAACCCTCGGTACACCTTTTCCCCGACAGGGTTCACCTTTCCCCCTAGGGTATAGTATGGAACCCGGTCCCCTCGTTAAACCCGGGGAACTCTCGTTACACCTTTTCCCCGACAGGGTTCACCTTTCCCCCCTAGGGTACAGTATGAAACTTGATTTCCTCGTTACAGTCGGGGAACCCTC
>JAYMTP010007904.1:0-10550 GCA_036897365.1 Geranium brycei | reverse complement strand
ACAAATCCCGATTAATGTCCTATCAGTCTCCGATATATCCTTGGAGGCCCTATTCGCCCGAATAGGGTCTCTTAAACCGCTGATAATCAGCTACTGCGTATTTTGAAGGCCGACACTGTTGGAGGCTCGCGCACTATCGTATGTTTTGAGCATAAGGAATGTTTGCTAAGCAGATAAAAAAAGGCTACTCAATAGAGAGAAGAAAGAAACGACTTTCTTTGGTTGCCATGGCTAAAAGAGGCAACGGGGCCAAGAATCAGATCTAAAAGTTGCTACCATGACTTATGTTTATCTTTTCTCCTATAACGATTATAGCATATTTGTTAACCAGTGATGTTTTGAAACAAGATGTATACATAAAGAAGACCTATGCACATGGAACTCAAACAAGTGGGTTCAATGATCGAGCAAAGCAAGTATATGGACTTATGGGGGAATGGAATCAATACATACAAATTTGACTGTGTATGAAATGGGGAATATTGCAGAAAGGTGCCCTATAATATGACACTTTGCAAAAGGGTGCTGTGTTGTTTGTTAATGGCAAAAAGGTGATGTGTTTGCATTTTTTTCTTGCAAAATGTGTGTATTTTATGAAAATGACGAAATCGCCAGTGTATTATATTAGTACCTTGATCTCCCGAGAAGAAAGCGTCCTGTAGTCGATTCCTTTTGCGTGTTGAATCCTCCACAATACACCACCGCCAAGCTAGGGAGCAAGGATGCAATGTGCTGCCACGTAAGCAAGGCACTTCGCCTACGAGCGCGAGGGCTGAACTCATCCATGTTTGTATTCACTATCTGGAAGGAAAACCCCGGCGGCTCAACTCCTTTCAATTGGAATGTGTGGACTTCACGTCAAGGAAACAAATCACCGAAAATACCCTTTTCGTTTTCAATAAGAGACCAAAATTAGATACAAGTATTAGAAGGATATGGCCCACGTAGCAATACACGGAACTTCAGATCCCCAAGACGTGCTTCCTGGAACAGAAGGTGACTCCGACAACCAAAATGTCCCGCCCTCTAGTAGCTCTACCTTCATTGATTAAGAAAATATCATAAATAAGTGAAAATTAGACATTTATATATGCATTAATCATAAAGGAACAGATCATACCTTCTCCTTGTCGTAGAAAATGGTACAATGTTCATCTGAAGTGTCCTGGGATCCTTTTCTCGATATTCCGAATTGATCATAACCTGATTCATATATGCCGCTCAGTAATAAGCTCAATGTCTAGAATTAGTGAGGGAACTAATACCATTTGTTTATATTCAATGAGATTAGAGGATGCTGTAAATCTACAACTCACTCCGTTTGAAAATAAGTTTCCTCTTTGATTTTTTTGCAAAAATTAAGGATTAGTCGAATAGAACGCTCCACTTTCCAACCACGTCCTTCCACGCTCCGACTTGCTAAGTCACTCTCGTACGGTAATAACCAACTAGGTAATCTATGTATTATTCACTTCCTCGAGAGGAAAATGGATACTTATTTAGAAATGTGTAATACACTTATACTGAAACACGGGGAGTACTTAGACCAGTACTATTGCAAAACTGAAATTAACTTCAATCCAACGGCTATGCTAAGAAACACATCTGTATATGACTTGAAATATTTCAACTGAACTAAAGTGAAATAGTAGTTAATAACAGCACTCCTGCCTCATAAGGTCTGCTCATCAATCATCATCACAATTTGGAAATCAAATATGATATGAAAGGAACAAATAGAAAAAAACCAGATAATCTTCACTGAATGCTCGAGTTTAAGATAATGTATGCTCAATCAGTGCTTATTAAAATTTCCAAAACTGTTCATCAAACAAAATCCAGCTGAGAAGCTCATCAATCATCATCTCAATTTGGAAATCGTATATGTATATGATATGAAAGGAACAAAGAGAAAAAACAAATAATCTTCACTAAATGCTCATATTTACGATAATGTTTGCTCAATCAGTGCTTAATTCAAATTTCCATAACAATTCATTAAGAATAATCTACTTGACAAGTTCAATGATCATCATCACAATTTGGAAATAAAATATGATATGAAAGAAACAAATACAAAAAAACAGATAATCTTCACTACATGCTCAAATTCACCATAATGTTTGCTCAATCAGTGCTTAATTCAAATTTCCATAACAATTCATCAAGAAAAATCTACTTGACAATCTCATTAATCATCATCACTATTTGGAAGTCCAATATGATATGAAAGGAACAAATAGAAAAAAACGGATAATCTTCACTACATGCTCAAATTCACGATAATGTTTGCTCAACCAGTGCTAAGTTCAAGTTTCCATAACAATCCACCAAACAAAATCTACCTGCCAATCCTTGCTGAAGAAAATCCAATTGCGACTTCACACCTGAACAACAACAAAATCAATCATAGATATGAAGCAGCAAAAACAAGCAGCTCAGCATTGAACCAAATCCCAAGCACTGCCCTAAAGCAAAAAATAAAAATAAAACCCAACCCAACAATCATTGCAAAAACGAACACAAACCCATCTCTCACACACTAACCACAACAACACCCAGATAATCATTTCATCAAAATCAAACCCACAACCAAGATCCAAGCTCATGCACATACACCAAAACCACAAATCACACCCACACAAAGAAATTAAAAGATCAAGACCTTGTTGGGTGCAGAGAATCATGGGAGAGTAGCTGGTGACGACACTCAAACACAAATCCCTCCTCTTCTCCCATGAATTTGGACTGTCCGGTGGCTGATCTTCGTGGAGATTAAAAGTCATCACAGTCAAGGAAACACTCATTTTTTGTTCTTGCTGTGTTCTTGTGATTTCTAATTCTAGCTACAGAATCACTGATCACACAATCTGAACTCTGAGGCGCGAACCCAGAGAATCGAATCGTACATATAAGGCGTTTTTGAGCTGGAGCTGAAGAGGAAGGTTCAGTTCAGTGATGGCAAAATCTGGATTTGAAGCTCTGAAATGTGAAAGAAAATGAAAAAGAAAGAGAGAGAGTGTGTGTATGTTTCACGCGCGCGTGGCGTCGAGAAATGAGACATTGCGTGCGAATTATGCTCCTAAATTTTTTTTATATATTTTATTTTTCTACTTTCCCCTAAATAAAACACTTTTTAATTATTGAGTAATATTTTCTAATTTTGTCCTCGTATTCTTAAGGTTTTGGAGAATTCGTTATGACAGTTTACTTTCGTTTTAATTTAGTCCCTACATTTTATTTGGAATTTAACCCCTAATAAGAGGTTCCCAAATTTCACGACCATGCTTAAGAATAGTAAAAAAGAATCGAATGTGATGAAGGAGATAAGTAACGAAATCGATAGATAATTTAATTCTCAAAATTTAATTATTTTGCTTTTGTACAAACTTCGATGCATTTTGATTAAATATAGTAAATTGTTCTTCGAAATACGACATTTAAAATATATTATGAGAAATTGTATTTCAGTTACATTAGATTTGTTTTAAAATAGTCATGCACTCTTTTATTTTTTGTTTTGTTTCAAATGATGACAAAAATTTCAAAACCTGACAGGAATATGGTGTCTCCAATTTGATGAAATAGACGATAGAATTACTAAATTCACTCTGTTACCATCCTTTAGAGAAGGATAAACTCAAAACGGAAACTCCGTGTCTCCAATATTGAATATTCTAAAAAGCGCTAAGCACTAATCAAGCAAAGCAAACGTTCTGAGAACTAATCGGAAAATAAATTGAATACAAGGATTAATCGTACAAATCAAAAAAATTTAGAACACTGAATGTCCCTAATTCGACAGGGCATAAATTCTGTTTGAGACATATAAATAATTTATTTGCACATTATCCCCCAAATTACCAATAATTATTTCCTTTCCACAAAACATCCTGGTACCGTACTTCAAATTTACTGTAATAAACATGAGACACTCCTAATCAGTGACACTCACATCTACATTCAAATTACTCATAACAGACTCTTCCCAACACCAGAAGAGCACAAAATGGTTTCCAAATCCACATTTTCTCCATCAATTCATGCAAAAATCTCTAAGAAGAGTTCTTCAGAACCCACTCTACCAGAGTTGAGATCCCGAATCCGGTCGCCGCTCGCTTCTTGTCGCTCCAGACGGGCCCTGCCAAGTCGATGTGCATCCAATCCACCTTCTCGTCAACAAACTGCAAGAACACGAATCAATTCAACGACCAGATTCGCCCGAACAATTCTCATATAAGCAAGAGAACTAAATGTGCAATGGCCTAAAGTAACGGTTTTGCTTTTGCCCATGGAATGTGTAATTTGTTTCAAAACTACGTTATGTTCCAATTTAGTCAACGAAACTAAATTACAATGGATATGATGATTACGGTTTTTGCCCGAATGATCATTATAGAAGCAAATCAAGCAAGCAAGGGCCTAAAGTAACGGTTTTGCCTATGATAATGGTATAGACAATGCCTGGAGTGTGTGATTTGTTTCAAAACTACGTTTTGTTCCAGTTTAGTCAACGAAACTAAATTACAATGGAAGTGACAATTACAATGCACACAACTAAGCTAAGGCCTAAAGTGACGGGTTTACCTAGAACTGTGTAATTTGTTTCGAAACTTTGTTTTGATCCGATTCAGTCCCCGAGGTATGACATTTTGATCCATTTCAGTGGCTATACTTCTTTTTTTGTTCCAATCGCAAGAACTAGATTGGAACAAAACGGCATGCTTTGGGATGAAATTGGTAATGACGACAGTTTTGAGACTAAATTAGAACAAAATGCATGAATCATAGTTATTTTGGAACCTAAACTGGCGGTTTTGCCTACGAATCTACGATAATGTTATAGACAATGTCTTGAAGTGTGTAATTTGTTTCAAGACAACGTTTTGATCAATTTAGTACCTTAAGTACAGCGTTTTGTTACAATTTAGTCGCTATACCCTTTTTTTGTTCCAATAGTGTATTGTTGCAATCACAAGGACTAAATTGGAACAAAATGGCATGCTTTAGGATGAAATTGGAACTAATTATAGTTTTCAAACTTAAATTTCCTGAATGATCGTTATAGTAGCAGCAATTACAATGCACAAGCAAGCAAGAACCTAAAATAACGGTTTTGCCTAGGATAGTGTTATAGACGATGCCTTGAAGTGTGTAGTTTGATTCAAAATTACGTTTTGTTCCAATTTAGCATTCCGAGTATGGGTTTTTGTTCCATTTTGGCCGCTATACTTACAAAAACCCAAATGAGAACAAAATGGCATATTTCGGGATGAAATTGGAAAATAAACGATAGTTTTGAGACTAAATTGGAACAAATGCATAATTCATAACTATTTTGGAATGTAATTAATTAATAAGGCTCAAAATGTACACAGTTAAGTTAATAGCTAACGTTCAAAGAGATCAAGAAATTAACGATTCCAAATTTCCAAAAAAAGAAGAGAATGTCTGAGCAAGAAAAGCCACTAAGTACCTGTTTCAAGAAAAGGGCTGCGGTGATGGCGCCGCCTTGGCGACCACCTGTATTTACCATATCTGCCACTCCTGATTTCATGGAATCCCAATAACTATCCTCCATCGGCATCCTCCAGAATTTCTCCCCGCTGACCTCTGAAGCCGCAAGCACCTCCTTTAAGAGGTCATCGCTAGGCGTAAAAACACCTAGAAATCAATTTACATTGAGAACTTAGTGATCATATTTGAGATCGCGAGTGTAGTGAAAGAGACTCAATATAGAAGTTTCAATACCCGCAATTGAGGGCCCGAGAGCAACTATGCAAGCCCCAGTTAATGTTGCCAAGTCTATTATCTGTAACCAAAACCAATACGGTATTAGTCAAAACATTCTAATCCGATCAGGTTATGATATCAAATAATCAATAAATTCAACTTATATTTCAAAAGATCGACTAAACTCAGATTCACCAAAAAAAGTAAATCAGGAACGGTTCATTGTACTGTATTTCCAATATACCTTGTCTACGCCTTGGTTACAAGCATATACCAAAGCATCAGCAAGTGTAAGTCGGCCTTCAGCATCGGTGTTATTGACCTGAATAAAAGAAAGAAATCATCGAACGTTCCTACCTTACAAGTTACAACTACCCGAACTGCTGAACATAATTGAATCCTCTAAACCTCCCCTTACAGAATGACTTTTAAATGTGAATCATGTGATATTTTGTGAACTTAAGGAACTTTATACCTCGATTGTCTTTCCGTTGGAAGCAGTGAGAATGTCTCCGGGCCTCATACCAGTTCCGCTTATCATGTTCTCACAAGCTGCAACGATGAAGTGAACCTACATATGTACGAAACCCTGATCTAGTCAGAGATCGGTGCTTTACAATATTCAATAAAGCCTATAACAGATAAAACATTGAAAATAATGACTAAACACACTTGAGGATAAATCCTTGCAAAGGAAATGTGAAGACTATCATCGTATATGGCTTACCTCTACCCCAGGTGGTTTGATTTCGCCAATGGCTTTTGCTGCACCAAGAACGGCTCCCGAACCTCCCATATCAAATTTCATGAGCTCAATTAAACAGCCAGCTCCTGTCTTGATATTGTAGCCACCGCTAATAACATATATATAGTAAAACATTCAACAGAAGTGAAAACACACAACCAACAAACTTGAAAGCAGCGAAAGCTAACTTAAGGTCCGACTAATATATTTTGTGAATGGTAGGCGGAAAATAATCAAATATATATAATCAGCCATGAGCATAGAGTTTTTGGCTCCTTTGTGCAAACCTAGAATTTATCAACAACTGGAATTAATTTTCACCCTGTTTTTCTTCCCAAAATACCCCCTTTTTCCATGAAGATAAATAAATAGAAACCAGCTTAACTCGGAAATATAGTAATTACCAGTCAAAAGTCAATCCTTTTCCGACTAAGGCCAGTTTAGCTTTAACGGGTCCACTTGAAGGTTTGTAGCACAAATGGATGAAATATGGAGGATTCGCTGAGGCAGCGGCAACTCCCAAAAATGCCCCCATCTTCAATTCCTTGCATTGCTCTTCGTTCAAAATTTTTGCAGAGAAAACATCGCTGTGCATAGAAGCAATCTTCGAAGCTTCCTCTGCTAATGCCTCTGAAGTATAAAAGACAAAACTTGCATTAGAACTAAAATCTACGGTTAACACTTACAGTGACAAATGATCATAAATATGAATAATAAAATGCAAAAGAAAGTGCACAAACCAGGTGTAAGCACATTTGGTGGAGAATTTACGAGCTCTCTTCCGAAAATAACAGCAGAAGAAACGTGTTCAGCGTACTTGAGCTTCTTCTCTAGTTCAGGTCCAGTTCCAAGACCAATAATATCTACAGATTTAAGTGTCGGTTTCTTCGACTCTGTCTTATATCTAGTATCTTCGTGTATCCCCAACACAGTACCTGAATATTAAACCTTAAATATTAACCCCTAAAAAATGTAGTTTCATTTCTGAGAAATATACAGGAAAAAGTACAGATAAAAACACCCAACTACACACCTTTTCCACTTAGCTACACTTAAGTAAGATTTGAGTCATTTAGATGCACCCAACTTTTTAAAACATTTTTGGATGGAAAATGTTCAGTTTGAAAGTGAAAAGTCTAAAATGCCATAGGGTAAAAATCTAATTTTCAGACCTAAAAATCTAGTTTTAAAATTTTACAGTTAGATTTTATAGGTCTGAAAATTAGATTTTTACCCTATGGCATTTTCGTCTTTTCACTTTCAAATTTAACATTTTCCATCTAAAAACTTAACAGATGGGAATTTATGAAACTTGGGTGTATCTGAATGACCCAAATCTTAGTTTGGTGTAGCTAAGTGGAAAAGATGTATAGTTGGGTGTTATTATCTGTAATTTTTCCAAATATACATGTTGTCATGCATTAAAATTAACTTTTATTGCAATGTAAACAAAGACAATACCAGATGCAATTGCCGAAGCACTGTTAAGCTTCAATTCATTCGAGAAACCCTCGGAAGATGCGAGCACGATCGCGGTGTTGCTCGCTCGAGCACCCTTTGCTGCTGCTGCAACAGCCTCACCGAGACTCTGGAAAGCGGCCGTGGAGGAAGCTGACTTTCCGAGGCCAATCAATCCAACCCTTTTGGATCCGATCCCGGGAAGCCTGAGAATTGTGGACTGACCGGCCTTTCCGGTGAAGTCTTCCTCGGAGGAAGCTTCCGATAAGAGACCTCCCAATTTGGAGTCCAGAGTTTTCAAAACCGAATTCTTGAAGTTTGAATTCTCGTCCTTTAACAAGTCCTTCTCGGTGACGCCCACAGTGAGTATGTCTCCCTCCCATTCCGTCACGTCGATCTCTTTCGCAGCAAAAGATATCTACTCGAAATTGAAATGTATCAGCAAAGAAAAACTTCAAAAACATTTCAGGAACTCCATATTATGTAATTGCTACTCTTAAACAACCAATCAACGGACACATGAGCATTGTTTTGAAAACAACAACCAGCTAATCAAGAATTTCCAATCAGTGTAAAATTCCCCGACTTGTCTGATGAATCTCCAATTAGTCCCCCATTAATCATTTAATCCGATAAATTTTTTATTAATCCTCAATTAATCCCCACAAGACTTTTTAGAACATTGATTCCAATACATAACAAATAATCAACAATTGAGCATATACACAAGTAACATAACAATAACCAAATTCAATCTTACAAATTGAAATAATCAAGATTTTGATGCTATGATTACGAAAAAACAGATATAAAAAACCCACATTAATGAAAACCAACTACTATCATTCGCCACCAATACAAATATAGATTTAGCCCAAAAATGACAAAAAAACAATGAGCTCTCTCTTCACACATACACAACTAAACTGCATTCTGAATCATAAGAAACCACAGAACCAAAAACCCAATCATAAGCAAACCAATCACTTACACTTTCCACCAAACAACAATTCACCAAGTACTTTACTGACACTCTACAAAAATCAGTCAAAAAACATAATCTAGCCCCCAAAAAAACGAACCCAGAAAGCAAAAAATATAAATATCACAAAACCCAATCATAATCATAATCAATTACTTACATGTTCCAGCACACACCAATTTACTAGAAAATGAACCACATTTTGTACTGGGATTCCATTAAAAACAGGCAAAAACCGATTTTAGCTCCAATAAAACAAACCCAACAAGCAAAAAATACAAATATCTCAGAAACACACAAAACCCAGAAAGGATTCGCAACAAAACCTTGTGAGCTTCTGCGATTGTGGGCTGAGTGAGGCCGAGATTGGCCTTGGCGATGGTGTGAGCCATGCGCTTTCCTCTGCGGCAAGCTAACGGTGCTCCCGCTGCGACCGCTAACGAGAGCCGCAGGATCGGAGCGGCGGGAAATCTGGAGAGCAATCGAGAGGAGGAGGAGGAGGAGGAGGAAGAAGAAGCAAGTGAAGTGGCGAGAGACACAACAATGGCGGCCATTGTTGGGTGTGCGAGTCTCTATGGAACTTACGGTGAGCTCGAGCTCTCTGGTTCGTTGTGGTTGTTGTGTTTGTGTTGTGTGTGCGTGCTTTTATCTTTTGATCGGAAGCCTTGGGAAAGGGTTCGTGGTTCGGTTTTGAACCGAACCGATTAGTTTGATTTTAAGAAAATAAAAATTGAAACCGAATCGTTTGGCTCGGTCTTGAAGATGTCTGTCTTTAGTTTGGTTTGTTTTGAACCGAATCTCGTGAAATTCTCATATTTTAAATTGTTTTTGACTTATTGGTTTATGGTAGGATTTTCTTTGAACCGGTTTTCATGAAATTCTCACATTTTAAACTTATTTTGACTAATTTTTTGTTGGCCCAATTAATAAAGATCGATGACCAAATGAGCCACGTTTCCAAATCGAAAAACTTTCGGGTTGGTTTGGTTTTTATCTGTTATCATCTTATAAATCGAACAGATAGAGTTTCAGTTTGATTCGATTTTGAACCGAACTTAGTTAGTTATTTTTTTGGTCGGTTTGGTTAATTTTGGCATCCCTGCCAGGAGATGGCAATGAAACGAGTTTGGAACAGCACATATAAATTAGGCAAGTTATAACCGACGAAATAATTAGACGATTCTTCAGTTAGAATTAGACCGGCCCGTATAGCGACGTGTCTTCATTTGAGTCTAATTTATAGGCTCAAGTTCAACTAATTATTTACACTCTCTATTTGGACTATTTCTACAATTCATTAACTATTTAGTTAAACTCTCCGTTCAAATTCAAATTTAATAGACTATAGTTATTAGTTATAAGACATACATTCAAAATCAAAATTTACGATCATAACATTAAATTAGTTTTGTCTTCCCGATTACATATGAAATGCAATTCACCGGTTCAGTACAAATTATAATAAATAAACAAACGGGTAATTTCACGTGGATCACCACAGAAGTTTTTATTCTCACGCAGGTCACCATTTTTTTAATTTAATTTGTGAGGTCACTAAAACATGTTTTTGTCTCGCTCCGTTAATAAAACTTGTGGCAATCAATAATTGAACCAACGGTTTGGCTAGTTTGA
>JAYMTP010007903.1:0-10550 GCA_036897365.1 Geranium brycei | reverse complement strand
CAAGTCCTAATTTGATAAGGAATAATAGTCTAAGTGGTATTTTAATTATTGTATTAGTTTTGGATTAGAGTTGAGATTAATTTGAATTAGTTTGGGATTAGTACTTCTAGTCGAATTAGGCTATTAGTTGGAATTAAGGTTCAAGTAGGCAATACCTACGTGTTCCATGAATAAAGCATTGAGAAAATTATTAGTAAATTGGTTCGTTTTGAGATCTTGTGTTCTCTCTATAACGACTGCTGAATTGAGATTAGAGCTCTCTCATTAATCGAGCTCAACTATCTATTTAAATCAGCCAATAACCAAATCCATCGCGGGACCGTATCACCTTCACTAAAAATGTCAATAACTACATAAACATTTCCTCTAAATGCCATTAGCGAGAATATGGCTACATTATGGAAGGGTTCCAGCTTCTAGATAAATTGAGGGCAATCATATGATCCGATCTTAATTTGACTTCAAATGGTGCAAAACCCACCGAAATGCATGTTACGAATTTTCACCCAGATGACGTACTATCACTGGATAATGTTCAAAACATTTATCAAAACCAGAATATCCAACTTGTGCCTTCAAAATAGGTCCTTGATCAACAAACATATCATGCCTAATGTTATAGCAACTTAACATCTTAACAGGGAAAATATTGCTGAAATGAAGTCAATAGTAAGATCTATCCATTAAGAGCAATAAACAACAGTATGATCTCAGCCCAAGGAGCAAGTTTTATCAGGTTTTTTTAGTGGGAGGATTGCATCTATACTTCATGCCAATAATAAGATAACTCCTAAACTTAATAAATGCAATGATACCTGAAAACATAATGTTTCATGGAAAAGGTGAGCTTTACTAATATAAAACATTTAGATTAGGGGACTAACAAAGATTGTGAAGACAATTGCCACCACCAGAATCGCATGTCCTGCATTATATGGAGAAAATTCATGGCGAAGATGCCTTGCAACAAATACACAAAAAATAATAACCGGAGCAATGATTAGCAATAAGGTGACAACGAGCGACTTAGCATCTGGCCCAAATATCAACCTTCCATCAAGGATGAATTTCTGCAAAATATGTACAAGACAATGTAAGTAAGTCTTGACTCATAAGAACATCAACAAACAATTGCTGCTTACTAAAAAATCACTTGAAAATGATAAGAAATTATCCCTCCCACCTTGACAGTCATGTAAGCGAACTCACTCTATATTTACCAATAAACAAAGTCAAGCTGAAGGCCCCACTTTGGCAGTCATGTAACACCACGGAGAATGGTGAATGGATGAAAGCGTTCAAGGGTCCTCAGACTAAGAGGGGCAGTAAATATTTTTATGAAAAAGCTTTAGCTTATAACATGTTTTATTGTCTGATCCAAAAATTTAGTTATAATCTCTTCCTGTTTCAGCTTATTTTGACTTCTAATTAGTTGCAAGAAAGATACAATTTATTTATAAAAACAGGAATTACGATGTCAGCATGTTTGATTTTATTTGAGTTTTCTAAATAACAAATGATTGACAAGAATAGCAGCCTTTTGATTACAGTTGTTATCCATTACACATATGAAAGTGTTATAGTCCCGGGTCAACAACAAAGTTATGGAGTCAGATAAGTATTATTTATCTGTTAGATATTTTAATTAATAATTAGTTCGTTATCTATTAGTAAGTGCATTTCCCACATTCCATGTTTATAGGGGTTGTATCCCAACTTTCATTCTATTCCTAGTAGTAACTCTAATGTATAAATAGGCTCCTTAAGGTATAGAATGGACATGAATGAAGAAGTCAATTAAGTAGTGAACTAGTTTAGCAAAGATATCTGAAAGGTGTCACGAGATCCGGAGTTCTCTCGTTAATCGAGCTCCTAATTGAGATCCGAGAGGTCTCTCGTTAATTGAGCTATCAACCTATCCCCATTCACCCATAACTCGATCCGCATATCCGGGACCGTAACAGAATGTCAAATCTAGTAAGAGTGTAACACTTAGAACTTCTGATATTATTAATGTTGTAAGGAGACTACATTTATAAGCATCAATCCCGATAGAATACAAACTCTATCTCTATACCCTAGACATTATCAAACTACTCAAATGAACTCTATCTTTTATATCCTACAAAGCTCAAATAAAATGACTATGAGATGCAACAAAATAAATGAGGCCATTTAACTTTCTATTCTTGTTTTGGCTTAGTTCAACCTGAAAATAGTTAACAGAATGAAACGGTTCTTCTTTATGTAGGAGTTCTTCCCCTTTCAACCGAGCACAATAAGAAAGTTCAAAAGGTTATATGCAACTTTCTTTTCTAACTGGCTCGAGACTTCAGTACATGGAATTATTTGAAGAATCTAGTTCCTCTCTTTACTGATCTCTTATTTAACTTAACTTGTTAAGATTTTGATCATATTAAACAAAGTGAAGCTCCACCAATAAAAATCCCAGTAATATTCTTATACAATGCACTAATGAGATGAGAAGAATAGTGAGAGACAAATAAAGAAGTTGCAAAGTAGCTTTATCCAGTTCAGCTAAAAAATAATGCAATTCCTTAAGCAATTAAAATATACGCCTAACCAATAATTACATCATCGTATTTTTCTTTGATACACGTGCAATATGCCCAACACTTGATAAAAGCATGCTATGACAGATTCATGAGCCATAAATATGAACATATTATCTATCTAAATCAGCCCATAGCCTGATCAAAAGCTGGGACCGTAACATCTACATAGCACCATTCTGTTTTTTCCAATGCCTACTATATCAAGCCATCACATTCCAAGAATTTGTGCTGCTAGCCAACAGCAAGTTACCCTCGGGATTTAACTCCACAATAAATGGCAACGGGTTAACAAACAGAACATATTGCCACTGCAACATTTAAGTTCTAATAATCTGTTGAATTTAACAATCCCTTAAGCTATTGTATTATATACTTTCATTTTTAAAGTATAGGTTGTAAAGAATTCTAGAAATGTTCAAAAAATAAGTTCTGCGACATATAATATAAGGGGGAAACACTGAGAAAAAGGTTAAGAGTGGAGAAACGTTATGTGACTAAGTTTGCAATCACCTTCAGGACCTTTAAATGTTATGGGTTGGATATTGACAACTTAACATGTAAGTTCAAGTTACATAAATCCATCACCGATCCCACTCTGAGGCACACAACTCACTAACCACCCCGCGACCAATCAGACCATAGAAAGTTGAACTGATTGTATGGTATAACTTTAACCAAAACTAAAAGCGAGCTCTTCAAACCTCAAACAAGCTAGCTCCTAATCCACATAAGAAAGAGAAAATAAGATAACAGAAACATCAAATTAGCAACTCTGGAGGGGTGCCCTTCAAAGGGAGATAGGCGTGGAAACTAGGTCCATGCCAAAAGATCTTTAAAGGGTGTTTTTATGAACATTTCCACAAATAAGATTTCCCATTCCAGGCAAGAGAATGTCCAATTGTGAAACATTCTCAAACTTGTAATGATCATACCCACAAACCCAATTGTAATTAGCATCAAAATTTAGCAAGATTGACAAGAGGATATTAAAAAGAAATCCAGCAGGGTCTTACTGCATTTACTATTATTCTCTTGTTAACTCATTCTCCCAGAAACCAATGCATGCTCAAATTTGAAATTTGACATTTCAAACAATCCATTTAGACCCCTTTACTCGACTCAACTCTCTTCAGTGACATACTGCTCAAAACATAAAAATAAAATAAAAAATTTAACTTGGAAACCTAAAAAACAGTTCTTCGATGACGAAAAACAATCGGAACCCAATCAACGCTATACCTAGCACAAGTCAAACAGAGGATAAAAGCTAACAAACCCGAACAGCAATAGAACAAGAGAAACGCGTATTAAGATTCACAACTCAGAGAGAGCGGGGAAGCTTACATTACTCCCTTTCCAGACTTCAAATACGCGCTTCGCCATGAGAGAACCGCACCCTCTTCCTTCAACTATGCAGACACAGAGTCGAAGATTCGGAACTTGTCGGCGCTCGTTTCAGTCGCATTTCGACCCAAAATCGCAGTGGTATCGATGGTGGATGAGACTGAGTTTCAACTTTTGTGGATTTTCGAGGAAGGGTGTGACTGTGAACGTGATCTTTGGGAGCAAGAGCAAGTTTGGAATTTGAGAACTGTTGTATATTGATTGTTGTGTGATGAAGAAAAGAGACGAGCCTTAATTTTCTTTTTTCCTGCTTTTTTGTGCTGTCTTCTTATTTTTGGGGTTTTCTATTATTCGTGTTCTTCTTTTTTGGAGTGTTTTAGGGAAAATCTAGTACACGGGTATTTAGGGGAATCAAACTCCCTAATTATCTTTATAGTGATTTCTCCATAACGTAAATATTACCATTTTGCCACTTGCTTTTAGTTGAGTGCAAGAAAAACCCCGAACCAACCCGACCACGAAGACCGGCCATCAACATAAAGGAATGGAACTCGAGAGAGAAGCCAAGAGTTTTAAAATCAGAGGTCTCAAGTTTGAGCTCGATCAACACATTTCAGGTTTCCAACGAACTTTCAAAACGACAGCTTCATTGAAGAAATGATGCAGTGTCGTTTGTAGGGGTGTTCAAATATCATCACTAACCGTCCACCCGCCCAACCACATTGGCCCGCAATTTATTGGGCCTCACTCGCGGGTTGCGGGTCGTTCCGCGAATAATAAAGTTTAGACTCGCAAAATATTGGGCGGTTTGCGGATTTAGGACAAGCGACCTGAGGTTAACCAAACCTACCCACACCTTAGCTCAGCCCATTAGTCAGGGTCGACCCGCCCACAAAGCTGCTAAAGCAGCTGCTTTAGGCCCAAGAATAATAGGCCCGTTTACATGTCTTAATTGTGAATAAATTAGGCCCAATTTCATTTTTAAAAAGGCCCCAAATTTGACAGAACCCATACCATTTCTTCAAATCAAACTTAACCTAAATTTATTCTAATCTCCGGCTGCGTGCATCTTCCACACCGTTTCCACTTCCACACCAATTTCTTTTAATTTTATTTTTTTTTTAATTTCAGGCTTTCATCTTCGCACGAAGCTTGAATACGAAGACGAATAGCCGAATTAGACGCCTCGATTTCTTCACGCAAACAGTAAGTAATCCATTGATTCTTAGGTCGTGGATCTATAAATTCAACCATTCAGATCTTAGTTACTAAGTTTTTGACTTAACCGTCTTAAATCCAACTACGAGACTACGAATCGAATTTGCTATTGGGTTGTATCGCGACAACGACTACGAAATATTTTACATGATTTTATGAATTATAATTTTATTTTGTTTGATGTTTGTTGCTGAATATTTTAATATTTGCTCCTGTAATTTTTTTAATGTTTTTTATGTATTTTTTTATTCGAATTCATGAATCACCATCATTTTGTCATTTTGAAGTTCAAATATTATGATTGTATTTTGTTTGATGTTTTTTGAATATTTTAATATTTGCTCCTGTATTTTTTTAATGTTTGTTTATGTATTTCTTTTTAATTTGAATTCATGAATCACATCATTTTGTCATTTTGAAGTTCGGACATAGCTTCAATTTCAATCTCATTGTCATTTTGTTTATGTTATAATTTCTTCTATTCATTTACTGCATTTGATGCTCTCATATTTAAGGAGTGTAATCGCGTACAAATGCCTTAATCCCATACAAATATACGAATAAAAATGGACCGTCAGATCAGCAGATCAACGGTGGACATCAATCGCCAATTACAATGGCACACTCCGTAAATACTAACAATAAAGAGCCCAAAACTCGTGAAATCTATATTGTTGAGGGCAGAATAGTATATTTGTCATGTGTGGAAATTGAATCGCTAATTACACTTGCTTGATTCACGGCGATTTGCGGCACAAATCTTCTTTCCCTTTTCCCGAAATCTCGAACCCTAGTCTTCCACGATCTCGCATATCCTGCTTGCAGTGCTGAACACAATCACACCGACACGATTCCTTTCACTCTCCTGGTAGCGTCAAGAATGGGACCATTGAAGCGCAAATCCCAAAGGATTTTGAACTTGCCCAAGAACAAGAAGCAAGGTTAGCTAATTAATTCGTGTTTGGGTAAGTTGCATGTGGGATTCAAGGTTTGTTTGATCGTATAAAGTGATTTGTCGCCAGATTAAATGCATGTTTTCTAACCCAGATCAATTTTTTTCATAGATCTACTGAACAATATCTTGTATGTTCTTATCAATGTCTGATATGTAGATTATAGATTCATCTTTTAGTTGTTTGTCCAAAATTAATCCCATTCTGAAAATTCAATTGAGAGTAGAGAGGGTTCAACCTTTTTTTGACATGTTCTTTTATATGTTTTGTATTACCGCAATGCTCGGGCTTCTAATATCACATTTTTTAGTTCAGTTCTGATATTTCTTGTGTATTTGAGTGTAGTCGGTTCTCTTTCCAAACGTTACAGAGCTATTATCCATTGTAGTTAAGTTTTCTCTCATGTCTTGCATTTTGTAGTTACAGATCCTAATACCACACATGTTTTGTTCTTGGTTTGAAATGTTGTATGCACATTTTCCCCCATCACTCCATTTTTGAAATTGTTCCATGATTCCACCATTGCCAAATTCGCCATGTTTCCATCATGACATTATTCCATTATCGTCAAGGTCTAATTCTAATATTACATTTTTCCCTATGCAGTTAGTTAGTTGATTCCACAATCATAGAGTATGTAATTAGTTCCATAATACCATGCGTTTCATGATTCAATGTTTTCATTATTCAGTGTTTTAATGTTGCCCTTTTGATTGCAGATATTTCCATTATTCTCCGTGAATGGCTCCATCACAACGAAAATCGCAGACGATTTTGAATTTGTCTAACACTAAGAAGCAAGGTTAGTACTGTATTTGCTTCACTCGTGATTTCGTTAAGTTGCATCTGATTTTTAGATTAAGTCTTATGTTCTTTAGTAACTTGAACAAATCGTAATTGTAATGTTGCCCTTTTTGTTGAAAAGTAGCTTGAACCCTATGCTTGATCGAGTTTGAATAATGTGTGATTTTAGGCTTTGCGTGTATATAACAATGTCGAATTTGTGATCAACAAATTTTTAATTTTGCACGGTTCAAGTATCCTTTGATTCAGATATTGCAATTTCATGATCTCATTTCCTTAATTCCAAGATCCCTAAATTATTCCATGTTGTATGCAAT
This sequence comes from Geranium brycei, assembly GCA_036897365.1. Lineage (NCBI taxonomy): Eukaryota > Viridiplantae > Streptophyta > Magnoliopsida > Geraniales > Geraniaceae > Geranium > Geranium brycei. The sequence continues at coordinate 3,338 of JAYMTP010007903.1, read as the reverse complement.
TCCATGATCTCATTTTCTTACTTCTATGATTCTATAAGTATGTAATCTCATGATTTCAGGTCCATTTATATGTAATTACAATTTCTTATTTCCATTTCATATCATGTTCCTTACTTTTAACTCTACATAATGAAAACATGGAATCATGGAATAGATTCAATTGTAATCATTAGAATCGTGAGATGGATTCAATTGTACTAATTAGAATCGTGAGATGAAATTATGGAATCATTAGAATCGTGAAATGGAATCATCGTGAAATGGAATCATGGAATCATTAGAATCGTGAAATGGAATCATGAAATTTTGTGCAAATTTCATGATTCCATTTGCATATAATCCCATGATTCCATTTTATAGTTTCACCCTTAATGAAACCATGAAATAATTTGTACTTACTTCCATGAGTACATTTCTGTTATTTCATACATTTAGTTTACATATTACATGTTTTCATCTGAATCAGAGTTTGAATTTTATTGAGTGATGCACTTCGTCATTTAATTAAGTAGCATAGTTTGAATTTGAACTCTCCTCTTTAATTTTTGGTAAGAATTTTCTGAATATTTATCACACATTCAAATCCTTAGAATCATGGACATTTATTCCTCAATTTCTTATTTTAATGCATATTATTTATTATTACAATCAAACAAAATGACCATTGTACCATTTTAATTGATTTGATTGATTTTTAATTCATGCAATCATTGAATAGTCTGGACCATTAATGAATTACATCCGATGGATGTAATTTATTCTTATATTTGTATATGATCACCCATTTGTAGCCGAGTGCATCCCCATATTTAATTATGTATTTTTATATTCTTATGGTATTTCACATATTGTGAATTTGAATCTAAAACAAATTTATTGAGTCATTTTTTTGCTTAAGAGTTAATACCATTGTCAACATTAAAAACAAATAACACATTTTGATGAACTTATACCGAAAAACATATTTGTCGGGGAGGAGATAAAACATTTTCAGTTGGCATTTGGTTTATCCTAATTGTAACGTGGATGCCTTGTATGTGGTTGCCTTACTTTCCTGTCTAGTTATAGAATAGAAGCCATTGTTGAGGTTTTTTGTGTTTTGGATATTGATTATATTTTGAATCTTGAGTTATTTGTGTTTGACCAATGATTGAGGAGAAGATGATTGTGATTGCAATTTGAGAGTATCAGCAAAAATTGATTAAAATCTTATACAATATGAATATATTCATAATAATAAATCATTGAGCTTTTAAATGAGTAGTGATATAATATTAACACAAACCACTATGATCCAAAAAATAACTTTTGAAAGAGACTTAAATCATGCGGATTGCATCTTCCGTGACCCGCACCCTTATGAGCGGGTGAGAAAAAATCTATATGGGCGGTTGACCCGCCCATGAACACCCCTAGTCGTTTATCTAAAGGAGTTATTAAGAAGAACATTGATACATGTGGCAACACATGAGGAGAAAATAGCTGATGTGGAAACAGCCGTTGGAGGTATGGCTTCGTCTTCATCATCAGGCCTATGGTCCGAAAAGAAGACAGATATAGAAATGGTGCAAAGCTGCTCCACGACGTGTGCCAACGAGTACAAGAGGAGTTAGGGTTTTGAAGGTCCGTATAAATAAATAGAGATTCTAGGTTTTGGGTACTAATTATCTGATTTTGTTATAGTACTGCCCTTTGAGGACCTCTCATCACTAGGGTCAGTTGTAGATATTTTCAGTGTTTAATTTTGCTAAAGGTTATGTTTTCATCGATTAATACGAGTATAATTTCAGTTTCAAATTTTTGCAATCGTTACAATAGTATCAGAATCACCGTTCCCATGGCCTAATGACGAGAGCAACTACAACAGTTGGGAATGAGCTTCCCATGAGGAATGAGTCTGCCATTAATAACCTCAACATCAAGTTTAATAGTGTACATGGCGGTGGTGGATTTGATATTTAAGGCAGTTCTTGGACATAATATAGATGTATTGATTTTTTGTGTCCTTACAATAAGGGTTGAGCCTTTTATATAGGCACTAGACTCAAGTTGGCGCTCATTTTGAGGGATAGTGAGAACAGCAGCCCTCAAGCTGCTATGAATGTAAAGAAGGGATCGAGTCATGTCATATTTGGTTCTGATGCTAGATTAAATGGTTTGATGCATACTCCACCACATATAATTTTCCCTTCCCTACAAATGATTCTGAAGGAGAACAAATCCTTTGATACAAAGAATGAAAACTCTTGGCATCAATAACATATGGATGTCCTTGTTCATAAAGGCGAGGAGAGATGGAGGTATCAAGGCCAACAAAAGGCCAAAGAAACTAGGAATTTGATAGGGTGGCTCCTCCTCAATTCAAGACTCATTCGCTAGTTTTTTCTCATCCAATAGGATAAATCTGAGAGAATGGATCCTCACTTGCATTGGTAAACACAAGTGAGGCCCGCGGCTATTCATTTCCAAGGCAAGGACGAGGCTTGGTTTGATGAATACAAACAATGTAGAGGTATTGCTAAGGACACGTTTTTAACCTCTCACGCTTACGGTAGTGTACCGGTCAATTGCAAAAAGGGAAGCAAGTTTGAAACCCAAAACTATCGATCCCACAGAGGAGTAGCTAATCGACACTAAGGCGGTGTGTCTAGCGTGTGTCAGTGTTGAGCAATAAAATCCTTGAGTTCTAATTTTCTAATCATTCAATCTCATCTCTCCAACCTCTTCAATCAGTCCCAAAACAAACACATATAGATGACTCGAGGCAATTCAAGCGATCCGGGAGAGTAGGTGTTAGTTATTAAATCGATTCTCCAAGCATCAAATTCTTTAAGTGTGAATTTAGCTCAACATCATCTCAATACTAACATGCAAGCATTAAATTACCACTCAATTTCATCTCCAAAGCAACTTCATAACTTCTCATGCAAATATACAAAAATTATCTACACATGAATTAATTTTCTCAAATCTCATTCAACAACTCAATCAACAATCAAATCTCAATATTCAACATCAATTCACATTCACACAAAAACACAATATATCATCAATTAAATTCAACACTCAATCTTTAATTTTCAAAATCAAATAAATATCTCAAATTCCTCAAATTCTCTACACAAATCCAAATCTTCAATTAATTCCACTACATTCAAGTGAATGAAGAAGAAAGCACTTAGCTAGATGGTGAACACCATGGAACCTCCAAGTCTCCTCCAATCTTCAATCTCCAATCTCCAATCTCATTGCTTATTCAACCTTCAAATCTTAAAATTCAAGCTTTTCCTTGAGTCTTCCAACTCCAATTCATCTTCAAGCTTCCTCTCTCTCTCTCT
>JAYMTP010007902.1:0-10552 GCA_036897365.1 Geranium brycei | reverse complement strand
AATTCATTTTAGCGAATTTTTAATTTTATATCAAAAAATATCGATCGGACAAAAATATTTACGTATCATAATAAATTATGTAAATATTTATTGTGATAAATTAATTGAATATATTATTTATTGTAATAATTTATTAGTAATTATAATAACAAAATTGAATAAAATAAAATGTAAAATCATTTTATTATTAAAATAATGAAAAGTAGTGTTTTATGTAGAGATAATTTTAAAAATTGGGTTTGAGAGGGATAGAGATAGACTTATTTTTTGCTAATGATTGGGTAATAAATAGTAAAAAAAATGAAAATATAATTAGAGATGTTTTAAGTAGTGGATATTTGGATACGGGGTTGGAGATCCAAACTTCAATAATATAGGTCACGTACCCTACAGTTTTAGGGTTGTCACAAGTTGAGACTTTGGTCAAGGTGCTAATATAAGTAGCTGTCTACACATGACATTCTCGAGATCAATTATATGGATCTATCATCGTCATCAATCATTACATTACAAACCAGTCCATTTCACTCGTGAAGTTAAGCAGTGCATGAAAGATGTGACCCTAAACAAATAGTCCACATGCCCCACAGAAAGATAGTGCCTTCAAGTATATGTGTGTGTGGGCGTTTATATAGGGCAAGAGTGATTTATAAGAATGCCACTACCAACACATTTGATTTTGGACATTCCTTGCTTTTTCTATCTTTTTCCCTACCTCGCATCTTGAAAAAGGTGTGTGATTTTGAGGGAGGAATGATGATTAATTTCCTCTATTTCAGAGTTGACAAGAAAGAGTTTAGATATTATTTTTAAAGGATCCTACCCAAATAACATTAACTAGAATTAAGATACACTGAGTTTATGAACTAAAATATATCTTGAATCGGTTTCCATTTTTTTTATTTGGAAGAAGCATACTTTGAAGGTAAAGACTCAATATCCCTCAATGTAATTAATATCAAATTGTAAAACGTGTTTCATTGTCATTACTACCTGATAACAAAATTAACATTTTTTATGTATAATTTGTTAATACTATTTCATAATAATTAAGATTTCTCTGTGTATAAAAAACTTAGTAGTATGTGAAACAACAAATGATCTTTAATACCATATTCAAGTTGGTAATTAGAGACTTTAAGGTATGCTATCAGCCAATACCAATAACCAAATATTTTCGATAGTGATTGTAAAGTGTGAATGTATTTTAAAGTTTGTATATTGCATATGAGACACAATGTAAAAAAAACTTAAGCACGACTCTTAAAGTTACACATGTAACATTATTTTCTCAAGTAAAAATAGAGATCTTAGGAATGAAATTTAACAATTTATTTGAATATGCAAATTAATCAGTTAAACACACCCAAACGGGTCATATCCGATATCTGGTTCGAGGCAAACTCAAGTCCGATACCCAATCCGCCTCCCACCTAAACCCAATCCGACTCAGCCAAGCATTATACCCAACCCAGCTCTCGTCTGAACCTGATTTATGATCGATTCAAACCCGAGCTCGATACCTAAACCGATATCCAACCCGAACCCATCTCCCTACACTAGTGGTCTTTAAAGGGGTGGAGATTTTGAGGGGGAATCTATGCAGAAGAGGAAGAGAAAAGGGCCTCAACTGTCCATAAGCACGTTCTTGCATTCACTAATGCTCCAATTCAGTTCTTCACAGCCTTTTGCCAGACCACACACCCTATTATTACTTATTTTTCAAAAGCTCCAATTTCAATACCAACCCATTACCTTAAAAGTTCCAAATTACTATAAAACTCAGCAATCGAGCAATGGTTAATGCTAAGATCAGAGCCAAACCCAGAAAGGGTCCTATAATTGAGAGGCAGGTGACTAACTCAAGGAACAAAACAAAACAGATTGGTCCCAACAAGACCGGGTCAAACCAAAATCATTCAAAAAGACCAAAAGGTCCAACGGTTTCCCAATAATTATAGCTAAAGAGACCCAAAAGATTCTCTGAAATCAAATCAAACAGCTCTCAAGCTCAGCAACAGAGCTTCCATTTAAGCCATTTTTATTTTATTGTTTTTAATTTTCTTGGCATGCGCTGAGACAGAGACAGGGACAAGAACATGATATCTGCATATCAATTCGTATGTACTCACAAAACGACACTTGGGATTTTTGTAAGCAATTTTTATTATCTTCTTGCTAACCTTTTTTGTACTGAAATAGAAATAGAAATTCACATGGAGGCTTCAGCTGGTAGGCCACCTGGCCTGCCCTTTTGTACCAGTCCTCCTCATCTTCTAAATTCTTGTTTGGATTCTGAGAAAGTTTTGAAATGGGGAGGAAAATTCTAGGTGGGCATGGGAAAAAGCTCTCTTCACTGCTCGTTAGAGAATGAGTGAATCCCCATGATGTCATGGATATTAGATTCTTTGAATTTGGTTTTCAAAGTTTGTTTAGCAAGTTTTCAATACATTTAACCTTATTTTCGACATGGCTAGACAAACCCGACTTCTATGCTTACCTAACATTTACTCCGATCTAAACAAATTAAATTTATCATCGAGAAAACACGATAATAATGAAAAGAAAATACCATCACATCTGTTCGAAGAAGATCTATTTTATCCACAACAAATTGGAGATACAATCGATTTACCTAAGAATTGAAGCGACTTACAAAACGATAATGAAATAACCTATTAGAACTACTCTGATTAATCAAGCTGATAATGAAATTACCTATTGGAGCTATCTTGATTGATCAAGGTGACTATCAACGTGTTAAAATTTAAGAACCATGTTCGGAAAAAGAAAGCACTATGGTTTAGTGTGTAAAATTACCGATTAATCTACAATTAGTTCCTGATTAATACTCTGTAACTTTCAATTAATTATTATTTAATTCGATTAATTTTCGAATTAGTCCCTATAAAATTCTCTCCGACTTATAAGAGCCTAGCGATTTTTACAACATGGGTGTAATTACAATAACAATATGATGATGTTTAAAATATAATGGTTTTGAGTATTCACAGCCCATTCATAAGCTGTCATGTAGCAGCACCATTTTCAGAAACTGTAACCCATCACATACTGCACCTCTCCCATCTTCATCTTTCACACACAAAAATAAATATCTATATATTTTCCCCAAAACGAATAATAAAAATTATAAAACCCAAAGCATAATTAGAGTAATCAAAAAATCAAAAAGTTCTGTGTTTAATGCACTAATAAAACAAAACAGTAGCTGTTATAATAATCAAGACATGTACGCAACCAAGTAGACACAAGTTTTGTTATCCAAAACTATGTCGTTTTAGGACCACAAGACCCCAATTGAATAATCATAAATTTGAATCTCGACGCCATTTCCCAAACTCCACAACAAAACAAAACAAATCACAGAAATTTTAATTATTTAATAAAGAACAGAGTATTCATTGAGACTGAGAGGGAGAGACTGATTATGAGATAAACAAGAACAGAACAGCTCTTAATGAGCGCGTGTACACCAAACGCATATAATCGAAAACACTCGTAACAAAGAAAAACAAAAACATATATACATGTCAAAACCAGAAATTAGGAGGAAAATCAGTTAAATTTGAAATTAAACGACATTGGCAAGGTTAAAAATGTAACTTTGGTTTTACTTTTTCTGGGCTGTTCGGTCCGGTCAATTTCGATCTGTCCGGTTCCGATGGTGGTGGTGACTGTGAGCTCTGGTACTACTGGTACTTGGTCCTGTACTGTTGCTATCTCTTTTCTGGGGAGACGAGAAGATCTGGCCGAACCCGAAGACCGAACCGGATTTGGAAGAACCGCGGAGCGAGCAGACCGGGACGTTGAGGACCGGAGTGACCCGGACATTGGCCGAGTAGGACCGCTCCATGCCTCGGTGCTTGAATCTGGGTCCACCATTGAAGCTGCTCGGGCTGCTCGAGCTTCGTTCCAGGCTCTGGAACACGATTTTGCCTGACGAGTTCATCCTCGGGCTGTCTACTGACACTCCCCTGCTCGCCGCCGCGCCGGACTCCGCCGGCGGTCTGCGTAATGGGCTCCTCCCGGCGCGTGAACCGGCGGCGGTTGGGGTGGCGGCGGCGGGTCGGACGAACCTCATTCTCGGCGGGGTCTGGTTTGTGGATTTGAAGGGGTTGGGGGCGGTCTTGTCGGAGTCGAGGGAGAGGCGGTGGTCGTCGTGGTCGTGGCCGGAGGAGGAGGACGAGAGGGAGAGCCGGGAGGAGGACACGGAGACGGACTCGCCGTCGAGCAACGGGAGGCTCAGGGAGGCGTCGGAGGAGGAAGACTTGGAGCTCCGGTGGAGAAAACTCTTCAGAGACTTGGAGTTCAGGTTCGAAGAAGAAGCACAAAACGATGGCGTTTTGACGGACTCGCCGCTCCTCTGGCTCGCCGCCTGCTTCTTCAGCCCCAGGAGCTCCCTCCACCGGCTGGAGCACCTCGGTGCCTTGGGCGAGAACAGGTACGGATCCACGCTCGCCGCCACCGCCTCTCTCCGGCGATCCGCCGCACACACCGAGGCGCCGCCTCCCACCGGAGCCCTGAGAGACGAGATCTGGAGGGGAACGAGCTTCCCGTCGGAGAAGAGCTCGTCCGCCGGAAGCATCCCCACCGGATGCTCCAGCCGGAACTCGAAATCTCCTCCCGAGACCTCCAGATCCAGAACCTCCGCCGCCGGAGACTTGGGCTTCGGCTTCTGCTTCTGCTTCGGGTTCACCTTCGCCACCGCGACCTTGCCGTCGTCGGAGTACGAGACCCTGGGGCTCAGCCACCCGTACGCCTTTCCCGGGAAGCTCTCCGGCGACATCGAGATGTTGTTCACGCACGCCGAAGCCATGAAGAAGATTCAAGAACAATTGCACAGTACCAACACCACTCAAACAGATCGGAATTCGCCGGAAAACATGCCGGCGAGAACAGATCGGAGATTTCTGTTAGCGCCTTGTGAGTGAAAATGGTGAGCGAGCGAGTGAGTGAGGGGCATGTGCTCTGTAGACTAAAAAGTACGTGACGTGCGTGGTCATATATAAACCAATAAATAAATTCATAAATAACCCAAACGCCACGTGGATTTATTATTATACTATATTCCCTCTTTTTATTCAAATTATTACGATTCTCGTTTTGTGTAGTCGCATTTCCTCGAAAGCTCCTTGGGAAAACAATACTAAAAAAATCACAATTTTTTAATATAAAAGTCAGTTTATAGATATCATAAAGATAACGATGAATTGTAAATATTATTAAATAAATACCCGACCCGTGGATATAGTCGGGTCGGGTCTTTTCCAGATATCGCACAGCACGCAGTTTCTGAGTCTGAGCAACAGATAGAGAGAGAGAGAGAGAGTCACAGCACAGTTCTCGACGGTGGAGAGAGAGAGAGAGAGAGAGCAATGGTGGAGCAGAGCAAGTACTCTTGCGAGACAGCGACGCGAACCCTAGGGTCGATCCACGCCATTGTCGACTTTATCAGACCTGACGCTTGAGCGGTCAGTTTCTTCCAGGTAACGCTCTTTCTCACCTCATTCTGTTTGCTTACTGAGAAAATTAGGGAAATTGAATGATGAGCGGTCATTTTCAGCTTTGGATGATAATTTATGGTCAAGTTCATGTGATTGTTGTGTGTTTTCAAGTTTCAACAATGCTTTTACCTGTATTGGGGATTTATTTTTATCTGTTTTGTGTGTTTTACTGTGATTATAGGTCTAGTTGTGTCCAATTGTCATGGTAATAGCATTATTGGCTTGCTTCACTTTAGGAAATTGTTGTTACTTTGAGGTCTCTTGACAAGGTAGGAGAATGTGTCTGTGTTTATGAACATTACCCTTGTAAGATCATGGAAATTTTATCGCATCAATGTCACATTAGATGGAGATTGCATACATGTAATTTGAAACCCGTTCCATTGAATGAGAGTGTAAAATGATGAAAACCAGATTTGAAATCGCCTTGCCTTTATCCCGGAAAAGCTTAGCTATTCCAACTCCATATATGAATATAAGTTTGTGTTTATGAATAATACGTCAAGCATTATGTGTTTTACTTAAGCCATTTTCACGGTAAGAGAAATGAAGATTTCGACTTTCATGCATGAAACGAAGAGAAGTGTGTGAAAGGAGTCTTTTATGAACATGAGAACATCCTTGTTGTTTATTCTTCTCAATGCCTGCAGTGAATAGTGTCATGTTGATACTAGCAGTTGTTATCGAATACAATACGGGCCATATATCTTCTCTTGATTGTGTGTCTTGAAGTGGAGTCTAATATAGTTTCTATGGCTGACTTGTCGGCACGAGTTGCTATTCATTGTAGAAAGACTTAATTATGAATGTAGATGGAAGTTTAATCTTACAACATTTATTGCAGATGACACTGCACAGGGAATGGTAGAAAAAGAGGCCAAGCTCCTACTGAACACTTTCACCTCTGTTTTAGGTTAACTACATTCACCTCTTTTCTCTGCTTCCAATTTTTAATTCTTCTTTTTGAATTTTGTCAATGTTTGTTCAACTGATGAACCAACATTTGTTGCTGAATGTTAATATCCAATTTCTTAGCTACCTATCTTGACTAAATCCTCAATTTTTGCTACCCCAAATAAATCTATACTCTGTAGGAGTTAGTATTTAAAAAGTCTGAGTATGAATCCTCTTGAACGTAAAACATCCATTCTGTGTTTTGACTATTGTGCAAGCTGATGTGGACCATGTGGTAGATGGTTTTTTTAAAAGACTTGGAAAGAAAATTTGTATTGGTATTACTTTTGAACAGTTGCAATAGAGAACATGAATCGTGGAACCCTACCCTTCTAATGTCTTTCGTGAAATTTAAAGTCGTGATGCAAAAGCAAGCACTCACCTATGTTTCATTTCATGTACAGTTTTCTTATGGGACAACTGGTATCCCCTTAAGTCCCGGCATGTGTTTATCTTTGAATCATTGCTATTGTAATCGACACTTGTATGCTTAGTCACTTCTATTTGGTAGTGGAACAATAGAATTTTTAGATAGTGCCTCTTGTTTTTATTAGCAATATGAGCTGAAACATTGCCATCCTTGGAAAGGGGCATGACTTGATTTACCCATGTTCAGTGTATTGATCCCATATTTGTGTTTATTCAAAAAATAATTATCAGTGTGAATGCCGACATGTTTGATTGTTAACTAATAACTAGTGTTTTGCAATAAGATACAGAGAAAACCATATTATAGGCTTGACCTTTGCATACATTATTCATTCTCCCGCTGAGTTGAAATTAGTTTTGGCTCAGAGCTGTCTTTCATTTTCAGAATGTATGTGGCTCTTATCTTCATTCTAATTATTGAGTGTCATTCGTTGGACTGGCACTTCGGCTGCATTTTAGGTGAGCTTTGTTTTGATTATAAATGTCATGTATTTCTGTTCGTATGGTAGAACAATAACAGCCTGTGCTCTGCCATATATGTATGATTGACTAGAAAATAAATATTTTAATTTCTAAGATAATTACTCAGGCACCAAAACCTGACCTTTGCACGCACGAATTGCCTCTTTCAGTCTGATACTTAATAGTTATGTTATCAATTATTTTTACTTTGGCACTAAATGGTATTGCTCTTTTATCGGAATCAAAGTTTGACTTATGTTCCAGATGATAGCATGGGTCGGTTGTGGGATGCGTATCAGTCAGCATCACAGGTTTCTTCTTGCAGGTTCTACTTCACCACTTTGTTGATGGGCACATCACATGGCTCTGAAGATCAACCTCAATCACACCAACTCCGAATCTTTTTTACAGGCAATTGTAACCGCGGGTATGAAGATCAGAACATTGATGTTCGTGATCTAATATGTCGAAAAGAGAGAGGTGTAAATGTGTAAGCTAGGGAGATTTCTTGAAAAGCACCAGGCAGAGGGATGTTCCCAGAAGTCTGATCATGCCAAACTAACCAATTCTATGAAGATTGAGCTCAATTGAGTTACTTCACTCAAGTGTAAAAGACACATTACCTTTAACCTCTTTTGTGTGCATGTTCTTGGGTTGGTGCAATTGCATGAATATGGATTTCTAGACTAGGATGGTAATGGAGCGGGTTTTGTGATTCCATTCTTGCCTTATTGAACCGGGTATATTAGATTTGGGTTGGGTTCATAGTATTATGTCTCTCTGTAAGAATGGCGACCGGACATGTCTGGAGGCTGGAGTGGGTTTTATTATATTTCACTTTCTGTCTCGTCAGATCAGGGATAGCGGGTCAGATTCATCAAATATTTGACACCCCTATACAAGACTCGTCACAATAGAATGACAATGAAACAGGTTTGTTTGCCTTGGCTATGCATCTGTGAAAATTAAATTTCCCCTGATTCGGTTTGGCTCTGACGGGGAACCTTCATTATCCAAAATTCACCCTAAAATATACAAACAATATTTTAAAATATATTTGATTGAGGATCTTGAATTTTTGTCTCAACTATGATATGATCTTCGAAAATTTTTAATTAATTCTTCTGAATGCTTGTTTATCATGTAGCTTTTGTGATTTATTTCTTGTCTTATTGAACCGGGTATATTAGATTCTTATTGGGTTTAGAGTATTATGTCTCTCTGTAAGAATGGCGACCGGGTGGATTTGGAGCGGGTTTTATATTTCCCTTTCCATCCGTCAGATTTATTAATTATTTGTCATCCTTATACAAAACTCATCACAATAGAACAACAAAGAGACGAATTTGTTAGCCTTGGTCTTAAATCTGAAAAAATTAAAATTTCCCTGTTTCGATCTTGGCTCTAATCATATCCTAGGAATCTTCATTATCCAAATTATGCCCTAAACTATAATTAAAATATTTTGTATCAAATAAATTTAATGATCTTGAATTTTTGTCTCAACCTTTTGTGATCTATCTTCGAAAAAATCTCGGCTAAAGTCTATATGCCTCCACCATTCAATGATGTTACTAGTGACATCATTTTTTTGTAACTTCACCTAAAAAATTGAGTGGCTGAAATGGAAGTTACATGCAAAACTAAACGTAGAAATTGATTCAAACACTTTAGTGAGCTAAAAACCTACCACAATTACGCATCCAAAATCGATTTGGTAGTGGAAGAAGCTCACAAAAACAAAAAGCCTGAACCAGAACGTCCTAGGTAAAGCCAAGGGCACATGTTGGACCAACAAAGATGAGATCACATCATGGTTCCCAATATAAGATTGGCCTTAATTGGGTCCCATCAAAATCTCCATATCATTTGCCAAACTCATCATGCTTAAGTACCATTATTTCAATGAGGAGAAGAAAACCTAAACACTATTACCGTTTGTAATTCTTTTTGTGTGCACGAAAACGTAAACGTGAGATATCTTACAGTTTAGTAATTAAAAATATATTCAAATAAATCTTCGTAAAACTTTAAAAAAAATTGTCGGATGTCTAAAACACGATGGTATAGTATTTGTTTTGAACATGTTAATTGTCTTCTTGTCATCTTTCTTAGTGATAGAGCGATAGAGGTAAAGAACATGTACTTCTTTTCTCAGTGACGGGAAAATTTACGCAGTTTAAGTCTTTAAGCTGGTTAAAAGATTCATATCGTTTTTGTAAATATATGCGCCCACAAAAAAATTAGAGAAATAAGTTTAATATATCAATCTAAAAATTATCAAGTTATGTTTCAAGACAAAAGAACCACTTTGAAAATTATAAATTTCAAGCTCAAACATTACGGTAGCGTATCTTTCCTGTATCTAATTAATTATTAACTAATCCAATTATTAATTTGGCACTGCATTTGTCATCAAAATGATACGTAAGCCATTTAATTATTATTTTCGTCCTATATAATATAGTATACAAATTAACACTAGGAGTGATGCAACTCAAACCCCACCCCTCCATTTAAGGAATTAATTAGTTGACTTAAGCTCTCATTATTAATATCAATATTACCACTACTATTTTCTATTTTATTTTCTTCTGCCTATATCATATTATTTATAGCCTCCCACTTGGCCTCTTCTTTTTCTCCATCTTATTCCTTTGAGATCTCACAAACTCTCCATCTTCTTCTTCTTCCTCTTTTTGAGTTGGGTTTTTTTGGTAATTATTTGGTTTCAAGAAGCAATATGAGCAACATAAGCATGGTGGAGGCCAAGCTTCCACCAGGTTTCAGGTTCCATCCCAGAGATGAAGAACTCATTTGTGACTATCTCATGATCAAGGTCTCTCATGATCATGATCATCATCTTCATCGCCGCCACGATTCTCCAATCTTGATCGAAGTTGATCTTAACAAATCCGAGCCTTGGGATCTTCCTGGTTCGTCGACTCTCTTACTCAATCACATCAATATCATCATATTTTTATGAACTGGGCATGTTACTGATTCGATTATGTATCATTATTAATAATTTAAAATTATGAATGTTATTATTACTCATAAACATCTTTGGAGCTCCTATTCTTTTTAACATTTTTTCTCCCAAATATATCACACTCAAATATTTTGAAAGAAATGGACACTTTTGGATGATCCCTAAATAGAAATTTTGGAAAGTGATTGAG
>JAYMTP010007901.1:0-10552 GCA_036897365.1 Geranium brycei | reverse complement strand
GAACTCCAGGTGGAGGAGGACCTGGAGCACGAGCTCCACCGGGAGGAGGGGGAGGAGGTGGACCTCCACTAATAGGTGGTGGTGGAGGTGGAGCACGAGAACCTGGAGGAGGTGGAGGAGGTGGACCTCTGCTTAGAGGGGGCGGTGGTGGGGGTGGTGCACCATTCATTGGAGGTGGTGGTGGGGCTCCTCGCATTGAAGGTGGAGGAGGTGGTGGTGGGAGGAGGCGTGGCGGTGGTGGCGACAAAGAGAGCGATGAATCGGACGGTGGAGGAGGGCGGTTTGAAGACGAGAATTGGGCGTCTGTGGTGGACAATGGGGCGGACGAGAGGCTGTTGAAAGGGGGAGAAGAGGAGGCGATGGGGAGGGAGAAGAAGGCTAAGAAAGCTAGCTATTTTAGTGATGAGAGTGGTGAAGATGACTGAATCAGGATTAGGGTTTTCTTGGATTGGGCACGTGTTGAAGTGGGTCATCATTGAAGGTAGAATTTTTGTTTCCTTACTTTTGATTTTGTGTAATGTGATGTCTTTGTTTGGTTATTGGAGCTTTAGGTCTCAGTGTCTTTTTATTGAACTGGTGATGCATTTTTGTCATTGCATGCCATTAGAAACTGCATTGCATGCCATTAGAAACTGCATTGCATGCATAGGAATGGTGTTGTCTTTTTCATTGTTTCTGTTTCTTTAGTGGATATATAATAAGCTGCTGCTTTAAGAGAATAAGTTGGAAACTGTAGTGTTAGATGTGGTGTAGGTTAGGTGGAGATACCTCAGAAATTTACTTCTGATACATGTTCGTCCTTAGAACTGATTTGTTAACATTGTAATGATGTATGAATCTCACCTGGTTTATGTGAATAGTACTCATACTTTGGTCTGAGTTATTGCTGAATCTCACTTCACTTCACAGATACAGCATGTGTTGTATTATATAATGAAATCATATCATTGATGTTAGGGTAGCATGATTTTCCTATAGTTATCATGGGGAAAAGGTCGATTTAGTTGGCATTGCATGTCTACCCTTCTGCTCCATCAGCAATGGCAGAACCCATTAGTTTCAATAGAAGCAGCAGCCACTTTGAATGCGATTATAGGGTTCCCTTCCCGTGTTTGGCTATTGCCTTGAGTGCGGTTATTGCTTTGCGAACAGCACAAATACCTTTCTAACAAGATTCTTCTAATTGTTAAAACTCTTTCTAGTTAAGGCTTTGCAACCCATTTATCACCTGCGACAATGAAGCTGCTGCACAAATGTCAGGGCTCTTGGCTTCCTTCAGAAATGTATGCCTAGAGTTGTACTCGTACTTGCTCCATGACATGATTCTGAGTACATGCCGATTTCTGTGTGGCTGCAGACAAGATCAGTTGCAGAACAATGAACACAGACTGGAAGTTCAAGTTAAATTTACAACATTGAGAGAAGAAATTATGTAATGTGCTCTACGATTATGGGAAATAGAACTCAAATCAGTGAAGTTAACAAAGACTGTCCTGTCAGTTTTTTAGATGTTTATCCACATGTAAACAGATCTTGTACTGCAATTAAACTAGATTTATCTTGGCAAATCTTTCCCACTGATTATATCACCTTGGTAGTCTCATATTTCTTATGTATCCACAAAATCTGTTGCATCAATAGAAAGTAATTATAGCAGAAGAAACCATTTGAGGCATTGTGCTCCATAAAGACGGTTTGTTCTGTTATGTGTCCATTGCTCTCTCAGTGGAACAAGAAACATTCTTATTCTGAACACAAAACCCTCTCAACAATCATATCTACAGTTTGAACCATTCTTATATTAAAGAAAAAAAAGCACAGAAATAGTGTAGAACTGGCAACAAATGAATCGAGAAAACGTAGTAAAATAATTTTTTCAGAAATCCACAGTTTGCCATATTTCTTTATCATTCTATTTGTTCAACAAGGGAAAGGAGAGTATTTACAAACATAATAGAAACCGTTTCCTCCATACTATGAAGTCAATCAAAAGCAAGACTAGCATATATTGGTGCTGTTTGTTTATCACATATCAGCAACCAAATTTCCTGGCTCAGAGGTGACTTCAGAATCCAAAAGTGAAGCTGTTGTCCACTTCTTCAGCATCTCTAGTGCAGCCTTGGGTTGATCCATCGGAACCATGTGACCAGCGTCATGAACCTGCAGTTATATACATTTATATTAGCATTGATAATATATACAACTATAGTGTTGTGTTAGCATGAACATTCCATGTGTTCCGTGTGTGGGTGTGATAGCTAGGAGGAGACCTTGAGGAAACTGAGAGGTCCGTGTGACTTTAGGACTCCCGCTTCAGAATCATCAACCATAAAGGAAACTTCAGGAGATGTCACAAACTCTTTCTGGCCAGACCATTCCATGGCATGAACCCATCTCGAGTTACCTGATCAATTAAAGTTACGACAAATGCAAATTCAGTACAATACATATACAATACTAAAACCCAAGTCAACCTCAACAGAAGGCCATAAGAACTTACCAAGCCAGTTGCAGATGAGATCATACTCGCCAGCATATACAAGCAACTTGACTCCATCCTCAAGAAGTGCAGGAATACCTGCTTCCAAGTTCCTCATCCAGTCCATGAGCATGGCCTGATACACTGTAGGGCTACAAGACACAAAATCTATGTCCCCTACACCAAGTGCACTTCTAACTGATTTCTGGTTCAGGAATTTCTCCATGTTTGAGAAGTCATAGCAGAGGCTTCCTTCACACTTCTTTCTAATGTCATAATACTGCAAAGAAAACAGAAGTGCTTGTCAAATTTTAAGATCCGTGTTTCCCCCTTTGACATGTTTTACTGCAGAAGGAAAACTTAGAAAACAGGACTGTTTAAGAATCGTCTTACATTCGTATCACCAGCAAGAGCCATGATGCTACTGAATATGGTATTGCAAACAAAGTAAGAAGCCATGCAAGAGACTGTTCCATCAGTGCCTGAAACGAAAGCAAAATGTTTAACCAAAATAACACCAGTCCCAAATACTAATGTGAAGCTTATGCATAAGAAGAGGTACGAAGAATATGCAGAATGAGAAATGTTGACCACCCACATATTCAGGCTTTGTTTTTACAATGAAACAAAAAGGAAATGTTAAATGGAATCACAGATAAGACATTACCACAAAGCTTTATTGCCATTTCACAAACTGGAAGTATTTTGTTGATGCGATCATACTCAGTTTTCTTAATAATTCCATTGTCCAGTGCAAAATCTGTGTAAGCTTTGTACTGGACTGCTGGATCAGTGAGCCCATTCCCGATAGCAAATCCCTGCAGAACCGTTTTGCTTATGGTTAAGCCCCATATTGATCATTAGAAATCAGAAAGAGCTAACTGGATTGCAGATATACCTTTAGGTTTATGTGAGTTCCTTCTTTAGCTTTGTTTCCTTTGTGCACCCGGGCCGCAAAAGCGGGAATATAGTGCCCGGCATATGACTCTCCAGTTATGTAGAAGTCATGCTTTGCGAACTCAGGGTGCTCCTCAAAGAAGGCCTGCAATCATTTGGGGACCCATTTGAATAATATAATAAGTCTTGAAACATCAGAAAACATTACTTTCTCCAGCATTTGAGATGTTTGTTATGGCCTATGGGCATTGAACCTAGGACCTCAAGCCCTCTAGGGCTGGCTAGTGGTCAGAGGGCATATTATCTCATAAGAGACAGATGTTCAAATCATAGTGGGTACCTGCTTGGGGCCAGGTGGGAGGGGTAGAAGCAGAATTTTCTTTAAGATATTTGTAATCTTCTAATAGGATTTTAATTTTTTTTTACTACGACCTCAAGCTCCACGCTAGGAGGTACTAAATAATGCATGAGAATTGCTTATCAAAAAATAAACAGTACCTGAAAATGTGGCTAGATTTCAAAATAATATTTAAAAGACAACATTACCTGCAAGAAATCATATAGGTCATTACTGACTCCCTCTTCATTGTGCCGAATGTCACGCTTGTCAGAAGTATAACTAAAGCCAGTCCCAACAGGTTGGTCAACATACAGAAGGTTCGATGCCTGTGACGTAGGGAGCCATTGTTAGGGAAGGAAGAATAAGGAATTGCAACAATGTTGATTACCTACCAAGTCAGCTAAAACTACAGGATACACATACCTGGTCCCAACCATATTCATTCCAAACTAGAGACATGTTGTTTGCAATGTTAAAAGGGCCATTTTCATAAAACATGGCCAGTTCACTACTGCACCCTGGCCCTCCAGTCAACCAGATAACAACGGGGTCATCCTTCTTGCTATTGCGTGATTCAAAGAAAAAGTAAAACATCCTACAAACCACAACTGGAACGTGTAAGCACATATAGAACAAATAGCATAATAAGCTAGATAAACTAATTTATATCAAACATGCGAATTTTGTTTGGTAATTTGAACAACCCCAAACAAGATTATTGCAGAATATATGTGTGTATCTCTGTCGAATGGACTCAATAAAAAATACAGGGATGCATCATCATATAACCAACACTACCATTATTTGCAGAATATCATAAGTATTGTTCCAAACTTGGTTCTAATATGTCAATATATAAGCAGCCATGGAATCGTGACAGAGTACAGTTCAAAATTGAAATGGACCCATTCAAATTTGAATAGACAACAAATCAGAAGCTCATCAACACGACAATCCAACCAAAATTCTGATTCAGCTTCCCCTCTTAGACACTAGTTTCTTAACCCCTCAGTTGAATATATATGTAGAAATAAAAAAAAAACTAGTCCTTGAAAAAAAAAACATGCCCTAAAATTCTGAACATTATAGAATTTGACAATCAGTGCATCCCACAAAGCAATACCTCCTAAAACCCCCCCAAAATTCTCAGAAAACAGTTTTATTAGAACAAACCAAACAAAAAGAGTTAAAAACACATAAGGACATTATTTGAAAATTAACTACACTGAAGTGTTTAAAACCCCATAGAAAATCTTAGAACTCTTTAGAGAATGAGATCGAATACCTAGCAGCGTGAGAGTGAGAGAGCTGGTAGTAGCCGGCATGGTGGCCCAAATCCTCAACAGAAACACCGCCGGAGGCCAAATCGGGGAACCTGAGCGGCTTCTCGACGATCTTCCTCGGCGGCGCCGCGGAGTCGCCGCCGCCGCTGACGACGTTGACGTCGTCTTTGGGGAACAAATTGAGGCCCCTGATCAGCTTCTCCGCCTGAAGAATCGGCAGGTTGGATCGAGCGAGTCCGGCATCGAGCACGAGATTGGCAGAGCAGAGAGAGAGGAGAGCGAGAGCAACAAGGAGGAGAGGAGAGAGACACAGCACCACCGAGCTCGCCATTTTCATCGTCAAAACTACAGAAACGAAGTGAGAGAGAGAGAGACGATAAATATAAGGTGAATGGTACAGCTACCAGTCCAAAGCGAGATTGATTCCGAGTCGCGTCCGGTACGGCTTTTACCCGAAATATCGGGTCGTCGTGGGAGCTAGAATCAGATAAAGAAGAGTAGTTAGTTTCAAGTTTCAATGCCTTGTTCGGGAGGAAACGTGAGGTGGGGCCACGTGTAATCATCCTACCCGATCCCTTTAAATGTAAGGTATAAGATCGCAGCCGTTCATCGTTTATCAAATAAAGAAGTTGCCTTAATAGCAAAGAGTTGCTTCCTTGGTTTCCCAACCGATAAGTTGTCAATTTCCTGACATTGTTTTCGTTTTGTTGGTATATATGTATGTATCTTCCTTTCTCTGTTTTTGTTCAACTTCACACTTTGTATTTTATTATTTTATTTTGAAACACTAAAGATAAAATCATCCATATTTCACATTAATTCTATGTACATATGCACCAGCAATAACAGACAATATATATATAAGGTTGCATGATCAAATATCTATAAACCATCAATTTTTTATATTTATGTACATGTCAAAGTAAATTATTAAAGTACCATGTCTGAAATATGTTAATCCATTAATTAGTTTAAATAATAGTGTGAGTCTTCACCTATCAACTTCAAACAAAAACAATCTATTCGTATATGAATAACGTGACCAAATATACACGAACTGCAAGATTACACGTGATATAAATGGGGGCCGACACCCTTTTCCATCAAGAATTGGTGAGACAATATTCTGAAGAACTAAGACCTCACTTTAGCGAGGCGTGCTCGTAGCTCGTTCATTTCCTCCTCATCTTCCATGCCCTCTGCTATAGCATCATCCTCCTGTCAAAATTAATGCCATGTTTAGTTTCAATCACACAGAAAGATTTGGAAAGGGTTTTGTTTCATACTTGTGAAGCTCCGGCCCTCTTGGTTGGTTGTTTTATCCTCTCCTTCCTCGCAGCAGTTGGGAGCTGCGCAGCAGCTTCACTGGCTAGCTCTGTTAGCACCTTGTCCACTTCTTCTTCGGTTTCCTCCTCCAAGTCTTCTGAATCTAATGTCGTGTCTACCGCATCATTCACCATTTCTTCAATTACCCCTGCCTACATGATAAGTAAGGATCATCATATGAAACCGAAAACACGTGCTAATGTGATAGTCAGTATCCAAATCTCCATGGTAAAAATTCCAAGTACGATTGAAAAAACAAGTAGCTAAATCAAATGATGTAATTGTAACATGTTACATGTTAACAGTGTCTTTGTCGGTTTATTTTTCTTTCCACACCTCGGGCACTTAACAAGTCTGGATACTATGATCATATCATGCTTCTCATGCAGTAGTGCCCCGTGTAAAATCAGTTACAAAAAAGTCGTTATTTTGATGAACTTTAATTACGAGTACAAGATCAACGGTGCAGTTGATAAAACACACCTTAATCATTTCTTTGCTGAATTCTTGCATTGTGGCCGCCATTTTAGGAGCCTTCATGAGGTCATTTACGATTTTCATGACCTCGGCACTCTTGGATAAATGACCCACAGTACGTGCAATTGCTGCAATCCCAAACCAATAATGCATAAGAGGTCAAAAGAGTACTGAATTGGAGCCATACGTGTATGCATTAGCTGGAAATTTCTTTCACATTGGTTGTACATCCTTCAATCAACATAAGAAGAGAATAAACAAAAACACAATGTTGCCATGCCATTTATTTCACCGTAGTTGACCACGAACATCCTGACAACATTACTCCTAAAAACATGTACATAAAGCCGGCATTGAAGTAAGAGAGAGATTGGTACTCCAATTTAAATCGCCATACCCCTATCATTGTACCTTTATAAAATGATTGAAAGAAAATCTTTTAACGTTGATTATAAATGCTTAATTGAGTTCAGGCGACAGCAAACAAAAAATAAGAGGTTGAGAACACAGCTTAATATCATTAAGACGACAATGAAATCTTCTAAGTTCTTTAATTCTATCATTCACACACAAAAAAAATTGAATGTTGGGCATCTGCCAACAATTACAAATCCATTCACCTTCCATATGTTGAATTAGTTTTATGGATCTATACCACTTAGATATAATTCTTAGGGCCAACACAGTCTACCTTTTCATAGAAGCATCTCCATGTTAACCTACCTTTCTTCAGCAAACTATACACCCCTAGAACACAAACTTGAGTATGCTCTTTCATTTTCAATACCAATCCAATGTCTCAATGCTAACTCATGTCTACATACTGATAGCGCCACTCATTTTCATTCAACCACTCTAATAAACTTTTGGTGTCAATAAAACCATATATAGTTGTTTTCTACTTGCATATTATGGCATTTTGTAGATATGAACCCCGTGCAATTTTCATAAAAACATCTGTTATGAACTTAATCAATCAGATTGCAGAATAAAATTTGTATTCCTCCGATGCAAAAGGACTAGTAGACGCCATTGGATGAAGTTTCTTCTAGTTCTAAAGGCAAATGCAGGTACTTTTCATGCATGTACATGACAGATATATGAAGCACCATACCAACACTTTCGCCAAGATGCATTGATATTGAGTTCAGTTGGGCCTTGTTCTCATGAAGACGGTTCACAGCTTTTCTTGACATCACAATTTCCTTTGCAAGTGCCTGAGGCAACAGAATCATCAAACCTATAGAAGCAGATCTACAAACCAGGGAAACTGATATGACAGCTTCGCTATGCATTCAAATATAGAATACAAAAGATGACAAAATGTATCAAGCCAACTAGAAGAAATCTTTCAATATAAAGGTAAAAATAATTATGTATATCACTATAGCTGAAAATACTCATTTATATTAGCTCAAGTATGCAGGGAGGACGGTTACATATCTTACTGCATAACCAAATAAGATTTTGTGTTAATTTATTTCACTTCACTAACAGTCCCTTTTCTTAGATTCAGTGCAATCCTGTATCATATTCACCTACATAGGTCACTCAGCTGAACAAGACTTTGCCAAAAAGCATTGTCACTTTACCTTCAAGTACCGAACATTCCAAAACTATCATCCGAAAGCCAGTATTTTCATCCTAAGCTCCATCTTATTGAGCAACTGAATGGCCTAATATATCCTATATAACGAACTACAACTTCCGGAATAAGTTATGATAAAATATTCACACTTCAGAAAATGTCGGTAATTGGTAAGGCAAACCAAAACGGAATGCATCAGAAAGCCCCACACAAAAATCAAAATGGTACAAACAAACCACGCGAAATGGACACACTCCAGGAACTGAAAACTGTGGACAGAAAAACTCATTTGATAACCCAGCTGTTGCTGAATCAAAGCAATCTATTTTACCGGGTTCAACAAGTGAAAAGGTTTCATGCTCACAAAGAAAAAGAAGAAGAAAACTCTGAACATATTGTACCTCAGTTGTGTTAAACGGGTCAATCCAAAGATCATCAGGCTACTACAAACATCAAAACAAACCATATAGCAGCCACTAACACAGAAGTGTTTGGTGGCAGTATTGGGATTGACATTGTCTTACAACTGCACATACTATTCTAGTGATTTTTTAGAAACTTCATGAACTTAGATAAGCATATCACAAACACGAAAATGGCTTGATACTCTAAGAAAAACCAAGATCGTGATTGCAGTACCTAGTAGCCATCCCCATCCCACGGCCATCACTCCTCCAAACTAGACATCATTAAAGGTTTTAACTTTTTACGTTTCAAACAGAATCAGCATGCCCATCAATCAGATTCAACACAATTTGATCAAAGAAAGAAAAAAAAAATCAACAGATAGAAAACCAAGAATACCTTTGCTGAACCCATGTCATTTCTCTTAGCAGCCTCTCTAATTGCTTTCTGTACACCCTTCTCCTCTCTCTGAATATCTAAAACAACAACAACCCATCATGATTCACACACCAAAATTACTAAAAATTCACAAAACCAACACAGACCCATCAATCTGAACATGACATACCTAAAACCCATACTCACAAAATCAGAACTTGTAATCGAACCCAGAAAAGGAACAAAAAAATAGCAAGGATGGGATGAGATGAGCGTGCCTCTGATTTGGCGGTCGATGTTGCGGCACTCCTGGCGGAGGCGTCTCTGCCAATCACGGAGCTGATCTTGCGGGCTCGGTTTCTTCAACATGCTCTTGAGTTTATCCATTATCTCCCAAACCCGCAGGGACGAATCACAGCAATGGTGAATTGATGAAAATTGAAACTATCAATAGCTATAGCTTTGAATCAAAGCAAGCTTCGGTCTCGTCTCGGATCAAAAGCAATTATCATTGTATATTTAAGTTTAATGTCCAAACTGGACAACAACCGACCTTAGCTCAGTTGGTAGAGCGGAGGACTGTAGTGGGTTATGCCTGATAGAAATCCTTAGGTCGCTGGTTCGAATCCGGCAGGTCGGAATTTCTTTTCTTTATTTAATAAGTTTAGGGAAAATTACAAAAAAGTGCATGGTGTTTATGATTGTTTTTGCAAAATTGGGAATTTTCATATTTCACGAAAAATGACGAAATTGCCCTTACAATGAATACAATACCTAACTGTACCAATTTAGTCCATTAACTATATTTTTCTCTTGTTAGTGTCCTAACTATTATTTTGGGACAATCTAACCCTACAATACCTAAGTTATCCCTGATTAAACCGCAATTAAACTCGGTTCGATAAAGGAAATCATCTCAATTGAAAAAAATTTAATTTGGTCGAGTCAAATCCAAATCACTAGTCTAACTTGGTTCTTTGGAAGAGATTGGATTAAACCAAGCCAACCAATTTTTTTTATTTTTTATAATAATTAATTCTTAATTACAAAGACAATTTCATCATTTTATAAAAGTATACACATTTTGCAAAAATATGTAAACATTTTTTTGATATAATGTAATTAAATAAAATATTTAATAAAATAAGTTACTGTTGAACATATTTACAAATCACCCAAAATACACGTGCCACTTCCCAGCAAGATTGAATTTTTTACCCTTAACTTTTCTGTTGCTCCTACCATGAAAAGCCACATTTCAATTTTTTATTTGAAATTAGGAAAAATTTGTTTTAACCTTTCTCAATTATGGTCGAATTTCACTTAACCTCTTTTAACTTTAAAATTAATTTGTAGAATTCCTTAAGTTTGAAAAAATC
>JAYMTP010007900.1:0-10553 GCA_036897365.1 Geranium brycei | reverse complement strand
CTTGAATGTGGTGACATATGGTTGATGTATTGTCGGAGGACAGAAGGCAATGAAATGAAATCTCCAGTGACCCCAAAAAGAGCATCAAATGGCTTTCTTGTGTGGGCTTTTCCCACAACTCAGGAACACCCTCATTTTCATCTCAACCATTGGATCCACTCCCTCCAACTCAGTCATTCACCCTTCATTTCCTATAAATTAACAATTTCAGAATAATTAACCATTTTCGAGGTTTCTTCTGTCAAATAATCAATACCGTCTTCGGAATTTAATATTAAAATAATAATAGTTTATTCATTGCTCGTCTCTTCACGTTCTTGAAGCAACTCCACTTTGAAAGGGTCTGTTTTTCTCACTCCAACCTAGTGGACAAATTGCTTGATTTTAATCATTTTTTATCAATTAACCATCACCTCCTCATAAACAATTAACCCAAAAAGGGAAAGAAAAAAAATCATTGTTTGGGTTCTGGGTCTAGACTTGGAGTAGAGATTCTTCTGTAGCGTTTCATATTTTGAGCTTTTTGTTATTATATACGTAGAGAGAGATTTTGAGGTTTTGTTGCAAAAAAAGGTGGGGACAGGGACATGTCGGAGGTTAGAGATCCAGCCATCAAGCTGTTCGGAAGGAATATTCCGGTGCTGGAGATACGTTCTCCGGCGGACTCCGATTCTGCTGCTGCTACGGTACTCATATTTTCACTTTTGTTTTGTTTCTTAATTTGGAAAAATAGGCTTAAATGTTTCTTTCTAGATTTTTGTTTGACTGAAACGTAGATGCTAGTCGAAGAGGGTATGTCAAACTTGATCAAGTTTCAATCTTTATCTTTGTGATATGTTTGTTATGCGTTATAAAAATTTGATCTTTGATTGTGGGTTGACTTTTCATTTGGGGTTTCCCTTTTTTTCTGAGCTCAATTTATTGGTACGAGGAGAAGAATGTTTTAATGCTAGCTATGATCTTTGATCGTTTCTGGCGCTGAAATGTGAGCTTGAGTTTACAATTTTTTATTCCTCTCTTCAAATTCTATAGCTTTATGTAGTTCATAGTCATAATTAATACTGCTAGTTCCCATAGTCACCCTTTTAGATTGCAATCATTAGTGGTTCTCTCATGTACCAATTTTTGGTAAAACGGAAGAGATGAAACGAATTTAGGTGCATGTCAGTTATTGAAAAATGTCAATGATAGGGTTCACTTCACTCTACTATGGTCTTGATTAGAAGAGTTGTAAACACCAGATAGAGGTCATTTAAAGAGTCTCAGAGCAAATATAAAGTGAAGTCATCTGATCTCCTTAGGCGTATTGAACTTCAACCCCGCCAGTTATGGCACCAGACGCATTTCCCTGTACTTATTTGTTGCCGTTAGATGGGCTCTATTATTCCCCACAAAAGGGAGAAAAAACATTGACAACGAATCACAGTCTAAATTGCCATTCACACGTCTACTCACCGAAGGTTTTGGCTGACATCAAGTGGCTTGGTTATGAAATAGGATACTTTAAACCATGCTTGACTCTATATCCGTTATGGTACAAGTCTGAGCATCATATTGCTTTTGAAGCTTGAAGGGCAGCAAGCAAATCACTTATGCGATATCATGCTAGAGAATTCATATCCCACTGTCACTCAGCTAGTTTCACATAACAAGTGTTTTCTGTCAGCTAGTTCATGTTATAGAACATTATCTTTAAAACACGACTTCACTATCTATCAGCTTTAGTTTGTTGGTTCTGACTTTGCCTGTATTGCCTGGGTTGGTTGCCTGAGCTTGAATGATGTTTCATAGTAGTATGTGATGTATGTCCAACTGAAACAGTGTTTTTGGATTTCAGGACAAATTTAGAGAAGCTAACAAAGCTGAAGTGGATAATCCAGTTGCAAGATCTGGCAAAGATTTTCCTTCAAACACAGAGGATGGCAGAGAAAACAATGACCTAGAAGGAAATCATATCCTTGCTGAAGACCAAGTTCTAAAGAGGCCGGACAAGATCCTACCTTGTCCTCGGTGCAACAGCTTGGAAACAAAGTTTTGCTATTTCAATAATTACAATGTCAACCAACCTAGACACTTCTGCAAGAACTGCCACAGATATTGGACAGCCGGGGGAACGATGAGAAATGTTCCTGTAGGAGCTGGACGACGCAAGAACAAGCATCCATCTACACCATTTCGTCAAGCAGTGTTGCCCTCTGACAGATTGCCCGCCACACAACCTGAAGCCCTGAACTCTGCGAATCACCATCTCTCATGTGTAGGACTTCCTGCTCCTTCAAGACCTGTCCAAGGAATAGGAGAAGTTCTAAAGTTCGGCAAAGATGTTCATCTTTGTGAATCAATGACAGCTTCACTTATTCTTAGAGACCCAGCGATAAGCGCTAATACGAGTTCTACATCTGTTGGGAATGATGGGGAAGAACCATCCTCATCTGGGTGTTTTTCAGCAACCACTACTGTACACGAAAATGAATTGCCAGAAACACAAATCGAGCAAATTGGTTTGCAAGGAAGCTATGATAGATTGACTTTTGAACATCCCATGCAGGGTTATCCGGGTACCCCATGGGCTTATCCTTGGAACACAATGATGTTCAGACCCAAGAACAACAATTCTAATGGTGTTAACACGGATTCTTCACCCATGATGGCAGTTTCTAGCTTCTGCACCACCCCAAGTGCCACTATCCCATTTGCTCCTGCTTCGTACTGGGGGTGCATGCCGAGCTGGAATGGCATGAAATGGAATATCCCCTTGGTTGCCACTACTGGAACTGGCTGCCTGTCACCTTCATCTTCTGCTAGCAACAACTGTTCGGTTAATAACTCCCCAACCTTGGGGAAACATTCAAGAGATGCATCCTTACATGCAGATGAAAAGACGGAGCAGTCTCTTTGGGTGCCTAAGACTTTGAGAGTCGATGACCCAGATGAGGCTGCAAAGAGCTCCATATGGGATACTTTGGGCATTAAGCCTGATAACATTCAACCCATTAAGAAAGGCAGTTTTCTTAAAGGTTTCCAATCCAATCCGAAAAGCCCTTCCCATACATCAGATCCAGATGCTGACCAGGTTTTACAAGCAAACCCAGCAGCTTTCTCTCGCTCACAAACATTCCAAGAGAACACGTAAGAAGTTTGCCTGTGATTTCCTTACAGAGCAAATGACTTTATTGGTTGCCCATGTTATATGGCTGCATTTGGTATTACCTAAAGCACATGGAAGCTCCATATATTTTGTGATTGGTTATCGCAACAGCCTTGGTTTCATATCTTCAGAAGATAGTTATGGCCGAAGCTGGACAAACTATGCCACCACCAGCAATCACATTATTATATCTGATGGCAACTAGTGTGCATTATATGCATGAAGTTGATACTGTAATGATATTGGGAAACAAAGTCATGATATTTCTGTAAAATGTCATACTTTTTTGCCATTTCAGAATTCAAGGTATGGCTCTCAGATCCAACAGCAGCCAAGGAGATTCCCCTGATAGAATTTAAACAGTTACGGCTCTCAAATATTTGTTTGTCTTCAAAAGATTGATAGTCTATCAAAATTGTCAAGAGACAATATGTCTGTCAGAAGATCAAATTTTGTTACTTGATTAATATAGATGAGTTTTGATTCAGAATGACTTCACTGTTAAATAGTTTGCATTTTGACTACTGCTTATATTTGTATTTCTCGGAGTGCTTATTTCTCTTTTTATTTGTATTTTAGTATGGTGTGATTTCCTAGTTGGAGAGATGGTAAAAAATATTCTGCTAAAACAGAGTTGAAATGATATCTTCTTTAGAATAGCTGATTCAGTTACTAGCCATTTTGAGTTGAATGAATCACTGAGTGCTGGGTTTGCAGTAACTGGATACTTAAGCAGCTATAGTATTTTGAGGATGTATGTCCACTTACTGTTTAGCATTTTAAAGAGGGTTTTTCTTTTTTATTTTAATAAGCACTGTTACAATACCACCTATAAACATATCACATTTGAACCCTGGCCCCAAAACAATTAACCATTTGGCCAAGTAGGCATTGGTATTTAAGCAAAGTACTTAATGGAATTTGTCTTTGCATTTTCTCGAAACAAGATGGATTTGGTATGATTTTGGCTTTCAGGTGTTTTTCGGATAACCAGAGGCTTGCTTTGTTTTCCAATGGAATATTGTCATGCTGGTGATTGATAACTTGAGGTACTGCTGACGATTATGCATATGCTTCTGGAGTAGAGTTCAGCAAGCACAGCCAATAATGTAAGTCAATTTAGTTATGAACTTACGATTCAAAATTCAGAAGGATAGGATGAGATCTAACTATTAAAGTAGGAAAAGTTGTTACAACATCAAGATGTTTCAAGCAAACACTTGTGCATTTAGTTACAAAATAATTTGCATCATGTGTATATCTGATATAAATTCAGGTCTGAAACTAATGAAAACAATGTGCTCTAGGCCTGTCCTGTCTCTGAGTGCTGCATTTGGGAAATCGGGAGCTGGGAAACTGTTTCTTGATGGTATTGAGTGTCTGCTTTCCCCGAGTCCTGAACCTGTGCTGCGAACTGCAAATTCCATAGCACATCTTCAATGGAAGGCCTATCAGATGGTTCGCTGGACAGACACCTCACACACAACTCCATCATTGTCTTCAATGATTCATCCGAGCACTCTTTGTGCACTGCTGGATCAACGATGCTCCTTCGAGCTGTTTCATCAGTTGCCGTGCTTACTTGTAGCTGCATAAGAATCGAGATCAAATTTCTTGCTTTACTAAGAAACCAAAAGTTCAAGCTTCAGATACATGAAAATGACATAGAAGAGACTACTCACAAGATCTTTTGAAACAACGACTTCGTTTGGGGACATGATTGGCCTTCCCACAATGATCTCCAGTAAGATTACTCCTATGTCATACACATCATTTTTATCCATGTGTTGAGCTCTGCAGATTAGAAAAGATTGTGAAACCAAAATATGGAATATTTTCTTCAATTTCTGATATGTTTGTTCTCTTACAATCGTTATGCTGAATTCACAAAATTGTATGATTAATACCTTGCTTGAACTCTTGTTCCAGAAGAAGAAACAGCAGGAGCCACCTGGAAACATTTCAAAGATGGATATCAGATAATCAATGCAGCTTGGTGAAAGAAATTTGTTTGAAGAGAATTGTAAAAGTTTCTTTTTCCATACCACTCCCCCGCTCTCAGCTAAAAGAGGCAGGTTATTGATGCTGATCTTTACATGGAGATTATGATCCAAGAAAACATCTGTGATCTTCAGGTTATTTGAAAACACGCCAGGTACAATCCCCGTGTGCAGGAACTGAATACCCTTTGTAACTCCAATCGCAGCTCCTATTCTTTGAGTCCAAGCAAGCTTTTTCCCGGGAGGTCCTTCGTCGGTACTAGAGTAGCCTTCATGAATAAGAATTTAATTGCGTACTTAATTTTATTGCCTAAGTTGATCATCTACTCAACATAACCGTTAATGCCATAGGAAATTGGGTTACCAGAGATGGAGCTTCTTAATGTTCGGTTTGGGATGAACTCAAATATGAGGAACATTCTGCTAACACTTGAATCATCTGGGTAGCACTCAAGGCAATGCCCAAGAGCACTAGCCAAATGTCTATGCCTGAGTTTAGAGATCAGCTCAATGTGGTGAGTGTAGCTCTGAGGGCTGTGCCTTTTTCTCATTTTCAAGCTTCTAATAGCAACAACTGTACCATCAGCCAGCTTCCCTCTGTGAATCTGGCAACATGACATAAGAAATGGCATGTTTTTTTAGGATTTGTGAGAAATCTTCAGATGGTTATGCCTCCAGAAATAAAGAAGATCAACACTCTATAACGAACAATTACATAAGATGCAGCTTTCTCTGCATTTTTATAGACAATTGTGATACATTTTCGACTTCCCCATCTAATTTATATCCTTAGCCAGACTAGTTAGCATAATGTTCTGTTGACCTGACACAATCAACTTCTACATATAATGCATATTTTCTGGCTACACTAATTCTTGTAATCTTCTTTGACATAGCTCTTTGGCCTGATGCCTATTGAAATTTTCCATCTAATTCATATTTTCTAGCTACACTAGTCACTGACATAGCTCATAGGCCTGATGCATATGAAACTTTCTCTAAAATGTTCTTTGACCTGATACATATTAAGTATAATACCTGACTGTTATCGTCTTCGTCTATTAGACTTGATGAACTGAAGTTGGTTGTGGCATCCTTGAGCTCCTCCAGTGGAAAGGCTCGATAAACTGGAAGACCAAGTGCTCCAAGCTTCATTGTTTGCACAATATACCCTGCATGCAAGCCAGAGAGTAATTAGCCATTAACAAGTAGAAGCAATGAAAGGTAACAAGGAAGTATCAATCTTACTTGCATCTGTTAGCATCTTGGCTGTGTTTATACTCAAAGCATTCTCAGTGATTAGCCTTGTACCATCCTTTTTCATCGTTGTTGTACTGTAATGCTCTCTTCTCGTCGCCAGGAATAGAAGAGTCACGAGCACCATCCCTCCAAGCATGCCTCCTGTTATGCCCAATGCGAGAACTGCCTTAGAAAGTGCTCTATTCTGCTTCTGCTCTGGAGGAGGCGGTATGTTCACAGCCAGAGCTTGATTTGTACAGAAGGAAGAAGGATGCTGTTGCTCTTGACTTCCGCCCGACAAACAGTTCTGTGAGTACATCACCACCCTGCTGTTGAAACTCTTGTGCAGACAACTCGGCAAGTCCCCGGACAAGAGGTTCATGGACAAGTTTGCATAAACCAGCTCGGAACTGCAAGACGTGTTCTCGAAAAGCTTCCCTGTGAACCTGTTTTCGGACACATCGAGGTATGCAATTGAAGGGAGTGATAAGAGAGATGACACGAACGGTCCCATGAATCCATTCGAAGAGATATCGAGCTTCTGGAGCTGATAATACGACCCCAGCTCCGTTGGGATGCTGAACCTGAACTTGTTCTTCCTCAGCACAAGAGTGACCAGCTTGTTGTGCAGGATTGGGAAATGGGGTCCAAGAAAGTTATCCTCCAAATCAAGAACCTGAAGGTTTGTGAGATTGGCAAGGTCAGGAACTTCCCCATACAGATAATTGGTGGAGAGGGCAAGAACGCGAAGACTATCCATGGTCGAGAGAGAACTAGGGAGAGAGCCACCAAGTGAATTGTTCTTGAGGCTCAAGACGGCAAGAGTGGGAAGTGAAGTGAGGCGGTGAGGGAGTTGGCCAGTGAACTTGTTATGGTCAAGCATCAGGGTCTGAAGAAACCTCAAAGAAGAAAGCTGAACAGGAATGGCTCCACTCAAGTAATTGGAACTCACATTGAGTATCTCCAGAGATGACAGGTTGCCAATGCTAGCAGGAAGTGCCCCCCAGAGACCAAGAGAAGCAAGAGTGAGGACTTTAAGGTTTGGGAGGCCAACGGCAAGAGTGTCAAACAGAAGTTGGGAGGAGAAGCTCTGAGCAACAACATTATTGTTGCCAACAATGTGGAGCTGAGTCAAGTTGTCATCATAGCAGACAAGAGTGAAAGATGGAGAGGGTTCAGTGTTGCATAAATCAAGGGTGGAGCTCAAGGTGTTCATGGCAGGTGGGTAGTTGAGAAGCTGCTGGATTGTGTAAACAGCTTGAGACTGGGACAGTTGAAGCTGGTCAGAAAGATGAAGGGAAAGAAGAAACAGTAGCAGAAGAAGATGAAGAGAATGGTGAACTTTCTCCATCATAGCTCTGCTGATTGATCACTGAAAATAGAGTTGAGGCTTGAGGGACCAAGCTGTAGAAGAAGAGGAAGAGGGCATGCTTTGCTTTTCTGGCTAGTGTTGGTTCTTTAGAGACTCAGAGCTCTGATTTTTTTTTCTTTAAGAAATTGAATCTCAAAGACAAGGTATTTTTGTAATTACCAGGTCTTGGTCAAGAATAAAAAAAATGGTTGAATCAGGCTACAGCATTTTTGCACTATAGACTGATGTCAAAAAGATAAGGTTTAACCAAGGTATATAATGTTTTGCAGTATTAGCATGGGTTATGAAATTGTAGTGCTTTGGAGGTTTTTATTGAAGTTGTTCTGTTTTGTTTCATTTAGTCATATTTGGATTGAATCCAATCGTATGGAGTCTAGGAATAACTGTAGACAAGTTGGGTCATTACACTAGTGTAATTACTATACAGATTCACTTCATCAAGGCATAGTCAAATGGTAGGGACTGAAAGAGCAGAAGTTTAGAATTAGTTTAGGTTACTCAGTCACTGAGTTACTTGGTATAAAGGATTTTAATGAGGAAGCATTCAAGTTCTGAGATGATTCTCTGTTGAGCTTCAAGAGGCATTAAATAATAGTAGCAAAGATAAAGTGGCCAAAACAGAAACAGATGGAGTCAGATATGTGTCTTTGACACATGATATAACACCACAAACAAGTGTAGCATTTCGAGATTCATATATATTACTACTCTTCTCAAGTATTACCGTATACTACTATCCCTCATTAATATTCTCTCGCCGAGGTAAGCGCGAAATACCCACGTCAATCCGAGTAGGGGTGACCATGGCCCCGATCTGACTTCGGAGTATTCGGTTATGATAATAAAGAACGAAACCAGAACCGATTTATATGTAAATGGTGGTTCTAATCTGTTCGGATTACAGGTTGGTTTATCGGTTCTAAATTCTAATCTGTTTATATAAACACTGTGGTTTCACTTTATATGCAAACACAAAATCTAGAATTAAGAGGATGGGAGAAAGATCTGGTTATATAAAAACCCTTGATTTGATTTATTATTTTAAGATTCACGAGATTGCAATAGTGTGCTATTTGGCTCATTTGGACAAAGAGGTTGTTGTTTACATATCATCACATTTTTAATGAATATTTATATTGAAAATTAATCGAGCCGAGCTGAATTCATCCTTATGAATAACGGTGTATATTGTATGTCTAGTTTAGAGTTGTAAACAATTATAATTTTACTTTAAAATAATAGTTTACTACACCTAACTATATCACCTTCATACTTTGGTACCCTAACTATTTATCTCTCTTTTTAGTACCCTAAATATCAGTTTGGGACAACTTACCCCTATAATACCTAAACTACCTCTAGTTGAAAAAACCAGTCTAATTGGACCAACACAAATCGGTTGCCCTGGTTCAACTCATTCTATCCCAAAGGAACCATCGCGTTGTCTTCTTCTCGGGGTCCCCGGAGGAGCTGACTTTTCCTATGAAGCTCTCCGGTGTCTCCTTTGGCCTCGTCTTCGTCTTCCTCCGACCTCGGATACAGTGTCTCCCCCTAACCACAATCTGGTGGTGTTTATTGAGTGTTCTGAGATGGCAAACGATTCCGAACAGATCACATTGAGCGACTCATCATAAATCTAGATTCGGAACTGAAACTCTGTCGTCGATTCTTATGGAACGCTCGTCGTTGACGATGGGTATTATCAGTATTAGGAGAATTTGGGCGTCCTCTAGGTTTCGTCGATGGTATGCGATTCCAATTGCGGTTTCGCTTGAAGCTTCTCGATGAAAATATCCAAATAATCCCTTGTTCGGCCGATTTGGTTAGCCTCAAATAGCATTCCATCTCTGGAATTCGAATGAGAATTGCGCTTTAGGGAAAATGTCTTGATTCCCTGTTAATTGGTTCCTTGGTAATTGATTCTCTGGAATTCGAAAGACGAGGTCGAAGGAGACGCGTAGGGAGATTTGTCTCCGTCCTTGGCATTTCGTGGAGTTGTTCCGGTGTAAGGAGGTTCCACGATGCCTCAGGTCGGAGATCCATCTTCGCCGGCGAGAGCGTCGGCGTTTCTGTGATGCTGTCTCTCCTGGTTCGATCCAATTGCTTTTGGTCGGACCAAGGTAGATCAGTAATTTTGGATTTGAGTCGGCCCAGTTGCGGTTTTTTCAATTGGGTTGGTTCTCTCAATTGGACTAGGTTTAATTGCGATTCAGCCATGGGTAGTTTAGGTATTTTAGGGGTAGGTTGTTCCAAAATGATACTTGAGTACTAAAAAAGAGAGAAAATAGTTAGGGTACTGATGAGGGACAATCTTAGCATTCTCCCAAGGCAATTCATCTCACTTTCAAGCTCATATTTGCCCCGAATTTGGTAGTTTTATAGTAAATCTTGCAACCCTTGCGTCACGATGTATTGAATGCATTTCAGGTTAAAATGAGGAGTTTCGGACCAAAAAGTGGAGCAAAAAGGACCAGCTCCTCGGAGACACCAGCAGCCGAGTACAGTAGCCGAGTCCCCTAACTCAGCTACCACATCCAGGATTCGGCTGACTTAATTAAAAATATTCACTCCGATGGACAGAGAGAACCTAAGAGAGAGAGGCCAGTATGAAGAATTTCCATGGGTTTCATTCAATAAAACTCATGTAGCGGACAAGAATTTAACCATGGAAATCGAGAAGTAACGCTTAAAAGATCTTCATGCTATTGCAATTTCAGCAAGGAGGGAAAGGATTAAAATTTCATTTTTACCTTCACCGAATTAAACACGAAAGCTCTTTCAGTGTTCTCTAGCA
>JAYMTP010007899.1:0-10554 GCA_036897365.1 Geranium brycei | reverse complement strand
TCCAATATCATTTCCCAAATGATATCTATGATCTAACTCCGGCAATCCCATTGTCAATGATTAGTAGAGCGTGATCATAAAGAGTCATCCTCATACTGGTCGCTTCTGATGAAGCTTAATTGACCAGGACTCATTAAATGCGATCCGTGCGGACCTATGGTTCTACTATCAATGATGACACACTTGATGACATAGATCAAATCACATTCAACATATTATCACAACACAATGATAATATAATGGCATTTTATTATTTCAATGATGATGTAATAAATGCACATAAACTGAGATTGGCATAGGGCACATTTCCTACAATCAGGACTGTCAGATCGTTGATCGCCTTTGTTTACTCTTCACCTGTTCTGATTAGGTGGTGACCCTTCCTGGTCATCTTAGCCTTGTACTTCTCGTCCTTCTTCATGTCCCTCGCATAGTCTTCGTGGAACCGGGTGCAATCATTATAATGGTCGTAGAAATCACAGCTGAAGCTCTCGAACCTAGACCTCATGCTTCCCCCTTCTTCATCTTCGTCTTCTGCCTCAGCTTCCACGACTTTTCTTGCTCGTGCTCGGGCTTCTATTTCTGCTTCCTCCATCCTATCTCCCATCTCTTGGGCTTTCTTCTTGGTGCTTCCCAGATTGTCTATCTCATCGAGGATCTTCTGGAGCTTGACAAATCTTGTTGCAGTCACCGACTCTCTTCGCTCCTTATCAAGCGCATTTTTCACCGTTGATCTAATATACCAAATCTTGTCATCTATGTTGATGGGCAACGAAAGAGCCATCTGGGTTACTAGTGCCCCGCAGAGGAAGTCTCCTTTCTCCCTCTTCGACAATTCTTTAAAATGGGACCACAAGACATTTTCCCAAGGTGCTCTCATTCCATGTTTGATCGTGTAGAGGATTTTCAACTCTTTGGCATTAATCTTCTCGATCATGTCTCCTCAACCGAACATGGAGCTTGAGAGAACTCTCCGCACATATACTAACTCTCTATCCTCATCAGGGAGAAGTGAAGCATAGCTGCGCCACCGGAAGATGAACCTCCCCGTAAGCTCTTTCCACATCTTCGATGTGTTATTCGATTTCCATGTGTTTCCGGTCAGCTTCTTCGTGGCATCCCTCGAAATCGTAAATATACGTGAGGTCTCTTTGCTCGATCAAAGATCAGCGACTGCACAAGCGGAAGTACATGAACCGCTTATTCTCAATGAATTGGAGAGTTGCCAGGAACTCTCTCGTGAGGTCTTCATAAGTGGGGACCCTCCATTCCAGCATATCGGGTCACCTGATAGCTATAGCTTTGACCTTTAGGGACTCCTATATACCCAATTTGACACAAATATCTTTGTCGAAGAATTTGTTTGGGTAAACATGAGGGAGAGCGTAATCATTGTTCGTCAAGTATTGTAACCGGCTAATATCCGGGTCAATTTCACGGAGATCAAACGAGGGTTCGTACCCAAGCAATTTGTATTCTAGATTGTATAAAAGTAAACGGGACTAAGTCCAATGTAGTGATGAAATGTGTGTAGGTGTCACTCAAGCAAACAAATGCAGAAAATAAAACAAGTAACGATGGTGATAAGTGATAAAAGATCAAGTTAACTAGCAACCACGGGTGCTAGACCGACGACTCAATGCCAATCCAAGTTCACAAAAGCATTCAATCACACTAATTCGAGTAGTGGCTTATGTTATGACTATGTTACCCGTCTCTCGACACTGTTTAACACCTAATATTGGACTGACAACCCTCTCGAGATTTTAGAATCGGTCCTCTACAACTTTAAGACCAACAATTTTTCCCCTTGTTGCCCGAAATTCTCGTTTTGGTCAATTTTAACCCCTTTTCACCTGTACTTTGCACAATCACACCAAACATACCCGAAGGCGTAAAGTGGCACAATTGGGACTCCTAAGCCCGATACGAGGGACAATTTGGCGCTAAATGTGGGTAAAGAGGTGTCGAAATGGGCATCCGAGTGGACCCACATAATTAGGGTTTCCTTATTCTCTCTATTAATAGAGGTCTTGTACATCATAAATAACACATCAATAATATTAAATATCTACGAAATTTTTGCTTTCGTCAATGATTTGTGATTCAAGGTTAAGCTAATAGTTGAATGACGAATTATAGTTTTATTGAGGAACCCATTAGGAGTTTAGGGCTTTTTTGAAGAGAATTTTTACACTGAGAATAAGAGATTTATAGAGGCCCAATTAGAATGAGAGTAAAGCCTTTTTGACAAACATACAATTGAGATTCGAACTCATGTCCGCAATGTATTACCACCTCTGATACTATGTAAGAGGATCAACTCAAGTAAAAACTTAGACTAATTAATAATTGAAGGACCAATAATAATTTTATACTATAACATGACCATACCTTGCAAAGGAGAGAAGCACAAAGTACTCTCAAGTTGATTGCGAGTCCATTATGCATATTAAATTTTCATAATCCCATATAATACCAAAGACTTACAATGTAGACACCTATAATAACGAAGTACCCTGACAAAACATGTATGCCAAAAGGTATAAATGGAAGGACCACATATTGTAAATTTAGCATTTGAGCTCAACCTTTTGTTTTCACCAAATCAAATCACAGGTGCATTTGAGTGTTGATTAGAATAAGTTTATAGTCAACTGAAGAAGTTTTGTGACATCACAAATTTAATGATTGGTATGTAAAAGTTTGTCTAATGATGGATGGTTCTAATTAAAATAGAGCAAGAATCTTGATTTAGATAGGGAGCAGTTGGTAATGTTGGAGAAGAAGCTCAACAACATTGCTTCATTGTCAACTTCCACTCCCTCCTTTATGAGTAGTTGGTATATCATTTTTCTCTTTAACTGCTCTCATTCATCCACCTCCATTTCTCATCCCAAAAACTATCTCAACTTATCATCATCATCTAAACATTGTCATGCGGATAAGAATTCTGTGTACTATCCGACCATCTCTCCGGCTAAGCACCGTGAGAAGGAAGCTCCGACGCCTTTGCTCAAGGATACGTTGGTTGAACGTTTTCATCAAGAGGTTGCCAAAACCGAAACTTCATTTACACCCAAATGGCCAAAGGCAGAGTGCCTCCTCCGAAAGGCCTATTCGAATAGCCACCTTCAACGTTGCCATGTTCTCACTCGCGCCCGCCATTTCAAAATACGAGGGGGAAGAGGACTACGTAACAACGTTCGCGAGTCCTATCAAGTCTCCGAATTACGTTCCTAGGAGCATACTAAAGCAATCCCCTCTCCGCGGATACATTGAGGAGCCGAGCAAGTTTGTGAGGCCGAAAATGAAGGTGATGTTGAGATTCAAGCATATCAAGCAACAAATCATATCTGATTTCTTGCTGATTTTCCGACTTTTTTTATTTATCTTTTTACCTTGTAGAACAGAACATTTGATTACCAAATCAAACACATGTAATGTCCTATAAATATGTACTATTGGTGCTGAGTAGAACTATCAAAAGCATTTGATTCTTTTCTTCAGGTGAGCATCAATCTCCCGGACAATGAGATATCGGTAGCAAAGAAGAGGTTGATCGAGAACCAAAACCGGAGGGTGCCCGCGAGGTCGCCAGTGTGCTATCCTTGTAGTAATGGGGAGAGGGAGAGGGGTAGGAGGAGCATTGTGGAAGTGTTGAGGGAGGTGGATGCGGATGTATGGGCACTTGAGGATGTGAGAGCTGAGGAAGGGAGAGGAATGAAGCCGCTTTCAGACTTGGCAACCTCCTTGAACATGAACTTTGTGTTTGCCGAGAGTTGGGCTCCGGAATATGGTAATGCCATACTCTCAAAGTGGCCTATCAAGTCATGGAAAGTTCACAAGATTGCCGATGACAAAGATTTCAGGTTCTTATTCTATCTTAAGTGTTAGAGTATCACTTTCGAAAGATGTAAATCTGTTCACCAGCTTAAATAATAATTTGGCTATTCAGCAATGAGTTTGAATTTTTAAATGTCGGAGGCTTCTAACTCTACTTTTATCTCTTGTTATCTTCTTCTTTCTTCTTTCGAAAACAACCGCATGTGTGGAGATTAGAACCATTGTGTGGACCAAAAGTAAATTATAAACAATAACTTACAAGTTAATATTGTATATTAAAACTAATTTATGAGTGATAGATTAAGGAAGAAATAGAGAGTACAAAGTTCAGTTGAGGCCGATTCGACTCGTGGGTTGGGATTGTTTAGCTCATAACTTGAACCACTTACTTCTGATTTCTGTTTTCTAGAGTAGAGGGCGTTAACAGGTCGTTTATCGAAACCGACCCGACTCACGAAGGATTAAAATATTATACTTGTGTTCTCTGTTAGAATCTAGAGTATGGACAAAACTGTAACATATAATTTGGACACCGCAGATTGCACTTGTATTGTTTGAGCGGTTGGGCTGGTTGGGTATTAAAATATTTCACTCCTATGTTCCATGTCTAAAAGACGTGATTCAGTCAATGGTTGATAAATATATTAGGTCTCCATCTATTATTATTATAAACTTTTAGATAAATTATAATTTAACATGAAGATACCATAGTCAAAAATGTATTTTGGCATGCAACGAGGACATGAATCCTTAATCCACTTCCTCAATTACTTTAGAAACCTTCATTTATAAAAGGAAAAATGTCACTTACCTCCCTCGTAATATATCTGATTTTCACTTACCTCCCTCGTTTCATGAATACGTTCTGACAGGTCCCCGAAGTATACGGCTTTCTCACTTAGTCCTAACGGCGTTAAACTTTTAAAAATTCTGTTAACTTTTTTTTGAAAATGACGAAAATACCCTTGTATTTAAAAAACTATAAATTACTTTAAATTTTTTTTTCAAATTTTTTCAAAAACTATATTATTCTATAAAACCAATAATGAAAAACTGATTTTAGTATTAAAAATATTATTTTTGTAAAAAATAAAAAAAATTATAAAACATAAAAAACGATGTTTAAAAACCGTTTTTCATTTTTAATATTTTTTCTTTAAAAAATATTTTAAAAAATAATATTAGAATCAATTTTTATTTTTTGTTTTATAAAAAAAAATATGTTTTAAGAAAATGTTTTAAAATATTTTTTAATTTTTTTAATACAAGGGCATTTTCATCATTTTGACCAAAAACTAACACCGTTGGGCCTCAGTGAGAAAGTTGTATACTTTGGGGAATTGTCAAAACGTATTTGTGAAACGAGGGAGGTAAGTGAAAATCGGATATACTACGAGGGAGGTAAATGACATTTTCCTATTATAAAAAGTTGAATCCTTCATATTTTAATTATAAGTTATTGTTGATGACAAAATATAAAAGCTCAACGTGTATTTGTATATATGCATATACTGTGTGATACAGGAATGTGCTCAAGGCCACAATTGACGTACCATGGAGCGGAGAGTTGAACTTCCAATGCACCCAACTTGATCATCTCAGTGAAAATTGGAGAATGAGGCAGATTAATGCAATAATCCGATCCAACGATTCTCCACACATCTTGGCCGGAGGTTTGAATTCTCTCAACGGACCAGATTACTCGTCACAAAGATGGACCGACATCGTAAAGGTAACCTAAAATACGCATTACAAACGCGTCTTGAATTAAACTAGAAATGGACAATTAAGTGACACTCTTATTATAACAATACAAATGGCAAAAATCAGATGTGAACTGTTCAGTTTTTTAACAAGTGATTGTATTTTTTTATTGCAAAATGTAGATGTAAATTTACCAATTTTTTCTTCAAAATGTAAATTTTTTTCTAAAAATAACGAAAATGCCCGTGAAATTATTTTTTTTATTAACTTGAGCTCGTCAATTTTCTTCTATTTTTTTCTAAATGTAGTAAAATGTCAACTTCCTTATATTTTATTATCGTTTGATAAATATTTTAGTCTCTAATTATGAGCATTTAGATGAATTGGTGGTAGTAGATTTACCTTCCCATGGGTGGATTATATCACTGTTGACAGACATCTATTGTACCCTAAAACTAGCTATTATCTTCAGATTTAGATGAATTAGACTTTAATATGCTACTAAATTTATTCTGTCTTCAACCTTCACTATCACGTGCTCAAAACTCCTCGGATCTACATGAGAAGAAGGACGATAACATTATTGAGCATGTGTATTGTAGTATTATGAAGCCATAGGAAAGCCAACCCCGAAGGTTGAAGTGATGAAGTTTCTAAAAGCGAAAGAGTACACCGACGCAAAGGAATTCGCCGGAGAATGCGAGCCTGTCGTCATCATCGCCAAAGACCAAAGTACTTCACAATCCCAACATTTTTGCTAAAATTAATGTAACAACCATAGCAAAACCTACATAACTATGGGTTTCTTTTCATTTTTTTTTTGCGAAAAAAGATGTGCAAGGTACTTGCAAGTACGGGACGCGAGTGGATTACATATTGGCATCGCCGAACTCGCCGTACAAGTTTGTTCCAGGATCGTACTCAGTTGTATCATCCAAAGGGACGTCCGATCATCATATAGTTAAGGTTGATATGGTGATGAAGAAGATGGCTCAAAGTTGTGAAGAGACACAAATGGGTAGGCCTAAAAAGAAGGTTGTGAATAGCACTTGCTATTTTCCAAGAGGCATATGGAAGATTGGAACCTAATTTTTCTGAATTTGTATAGCAATATCACGACTATTCTATAATTAATTAATTATTAAATTTAGATAATTATGGATTTAAAAGTCATTACCTGAAATGACATATGATATATAGTGTTTGGATATAATTTTGTTTGATCTTTTATCAATTGTAAAATCGGATTGCGATAACCGGCGGGTGGACACATTGGTGGGTTTAACAGGTTTAAATGCTTTGCAAATAAAATGTTTTAATTTTATAAAAGTCATAATGTAAAACTTCTGATTTAAATGTTGAGTCTAAGTTGATTTGTTCCTCTCTCTTGTTTGTGTGAGCCTGTTCTGGATAACTTAGAGCTTAGGCCAAACATATACATGTTTTGATGGTTGAAAATATGATGGAGTTGAGGTGGACACTTGGTTAGGAACAGGATGATAGATATTGATTGAGTGCAGAATAAATCTCATACTTTAGTAACTAGGGGATTCAATCAAGGGATTTAATTAATTGCATAACGTAACGTTCCACCTCCCGAGTATGTTCGGTAGTGATTTAATTTAATTTAGGATGAGATGTCATAGGCAATCGATCTAGGTGGACTTGAGTATTCAGAGACCGGACTTACATTAGGATTTACTAACTGGTGATGTTTATAGCTGTAGGGTACCAACTTGAAAGCTAGTCAGTCTCACTCAGTTTTTTTAGTAACTAATTATCTAAGAATTAACTTGGTAGTGAACGACTCTGGGATCAATTCATGCAGCTAGACCTTTCATTAACTTATAGAGAGAATATTAGGGCGAATCGAGATACGACAACACCTTGCGATCGATAAATTTGAACCCCTTAGTTGCATATTAGTGGACTTAGAAACTCACTCTTGATTTGGTTGCTTGATTCACGTATTTGGATTCATTGGGTTTTGTGGAATGTTGGTGGATTTCAGTTAATTCAGTTTAAAACTCCTTCATTTTTGTCTTCCTTGAGCTCAATAACTGTAAACACCTAAACCGACGTCCGTTGGCTACTACCTACTCGTAGGATCGATATTCGGTCATTTAGTGAACACCCTATATTACTTGACGATAAGTGATTGTGGTGCATATGGAAGCGAGGATTCTCGTTTTTGCAAGGTTTTAACTAGGGGGCTATTTGGGTGTTTACACATTCAACAACCAATCACGTGTTCAGCAAAAATATTAGACCTATGTAAGCAATTTTTAGCTTGATTTACCTATTTTGTCTCAAAACCTACGAATACAACAAAGGTAACATGTGAATACATTTGATGTAAAAAGTGATGTAAAATCTACTAAAATCGAGACAAAATCAAATGAAAGTATTTAATTAGTTTTTGCTTGAAATAATGTATAGAATGATTTCTCGTCACAAAAAAATAAGGTTTTTGTACCCATGAGCTATAATTGCGTTCAATTTCTGCCACATGAAATTAGTATTTTATTTAGTAAATTATTTTTAATTTAGAGTTTGATTATTGGAAGACACCTTGTTACAAAACTACACTTACTTAACAACCTACATATATAAATAGGGTCATGATCTGGTGTGAACTAGAAGGTTTTGTGCGAACCTGTGGAATTGTATTTCTATTATTATGTCATGTATTTTCATTATTAAGTCATGTATTTCCAATATTATGTCATGTATTTCCATAACCGTATTTTCATTATTATGTATTTCCATATCATTATTATGGCAGACCAAAAAATATTAGAAAAACTTTTTTTTTTCTTCCAATCCCTCGTAACACCCCTCTCCTCGACGGATAACACTTTCCCCTCTAGGTTATAAAAAAATACACGCCCCCCTCGTTATATTTGAGTGTTTTTCACGGGTTCTCACGCAACTCTTGGTTCTCACTTGAATGCATCCCTACATAAATATCTTAACTTTAGTTCTGAGTCAAATTGAGTGTCCTTTTCCAATCTGTGTCACAAAATGAAAGTTAAGGTACCCCGGAAGATACAAGTATAATTAAATGTATATGTATTTAACTATCATTTTCACAAGATAATAAATTCTTCACTAGTACATATTTTTCATCCAAATGACCAGTCATATATAATTGTGCTTTATAAGAAAAGAAACCAATTTTGTTCAAATTAAGCAAGTATATACCTTTAGAGTTTTGTACATGGATACACAGAGCTTCAAATTCATCAAATCAAACAACATATATAGAAACAGATATATAATCTGATCATTAGGACGAAGAAGAAGAAGAAGCAGACGAATCGGAGTACCCAATTCCATGCCTCGTGTTCGGATACACCATGAAAACCGAGCCAGCAATCAAACCGATCACCGGCGGCAAAACCCCCAGCAAGATCTTCTCCGACCACTTGTACAACGGAAAGTAACACTCGAACGTGTTCGGGCTCAGAACAGACAGCGCGGCGAACACAGCCACCGAGAAAATGGCGTGGACGAAGTCCCCTAGCCGGAGCTTGTACACCCTCAAGTTAATCAACCCGCCGGAGGCAGTACTCGGCCAAATGCCCCTAAACGTGGCGACGCCGTAGTGGATCGAACCGTCGATCCCAATGTAGCTGTCCGTGAAGGTGGCGAAGGCACACGTGAATCCACAAACGACCAACAGCACGGCCGTTAAGATCTTGTTGGTTATGTTGCACCGGCCGTTATTGGTCAAGACCGGGCTCAAGAACTGGAACAGGAACACCGTCCCCGTCGGTAACAGCCTTACGAGGTTCCCGACACCGGAGAACGCTCTCTCCGATACGCTCCGCTTATTCGAGGAGTTGCTACTACTACCTCCAAGCGTCAT
Organism: Geranium brycei; assembly: GCA_036897365.1. Lineage (NCBI taxonomy): Eukaryota > Viridiplantae > Streptophyta > Magnoliopsida > Geraniales > Geraniaceae > Geranium > Geranium brycei. The sequence continues at coordinate 1,133 of JAYMTP010007899.1, read as the reverse complement.
TATTCTCTAACGTAATGGATCAAGAAAACGAATAACAGATTAAACTGATAACGTGACAGAAATAAATAAAAAATTATGTATGGTATTGTTTTGTGTGTGACATATATAGAGAAACTTATAGTATTTATAGGAAAGAAATGTTAAGATAATGAGGGTTGCTTGTACGTATATAAGAGTGATATACATATAGAGCATGGTTTTGCTTTTGCTCTTGCAAAAGGTGATGGTTTTTTTCTAAATCAAGCTACTTAGCTATGCACCATATATTAATTCCCACATGCGTAATTAATTGGTTCATAAAATTAAAGTATGTGATAAAACAGACTTTATTCATGTTTTAATTACTCATGAGCACTTTATGAAAGTATATATATATAGTATCGTATATATCGTGTCGCTATGTTTTTTGGATGAGAGGGAATGGAAAGAGGTATATGAGCGTTTCAGGTTTTCCATCTACTTTCTTGAATTCTGTAAATGAGAATAGAAAGAGGTGTATGAGAGTTTTAGGTTTTTAGGAAATAATGAACCTGCTTTCCAAAACACTTGTATTTTTAACTTTTTTAGTTCCATCTAAAACTACAATAGTCTAGTTCAAAACTTATTTTCTTAAAAAGACTGAAGTAATAAAAAGATGCATATGCATAAAAGCTTTTTATAAAACGTAATTTAAAACGGTTAATTGAACATATCTCATGATAATTTGCAGTCAAAAAATCTTCACAAATGGATCTCTATATAGCACAAATTATATGAATATTTTCAGTTATTTAAAAAGTAGAGCAAACTATAACTTTTAATTTTGCATATGTAATTTAAAATTAAATTAATTTAAACGGTTCAACCGGTTTGTCAAACTAGAAGTTTCTTTATTCAATTACGTAAATATAATTGCAGCTTTTCAATACAACTTTTGTTACTATCACAAACTAGTGGGGCACGCGCAATGTGCGTGCTACCTATAAAAACTTATGTTTATTTGTACCTGTGAAAAAACATCTTATGACGCCCTGTTTATTTGTACCTCTTTTCCTCTTTTGTTCACTATCACCACTAAATCTCATATGTTTAATTGCTATACCTCTTTTCCTCTTTTGTTCACTATCACCACTAAATCTCATATGTTTAATTGC
>JAYMTP010007898.1:0-10554 GCA_036897365.1 Geranium brycei | reverse complement strand
GCAATTAATATCAGTTTTAGGGTTTTTGTTTCTTCCTATTTCACATGGCCGAGCATGGAGAAGGGAGCCACTTGTCTCCACCTTGACCGCCTCTGCTCGTCGCCACCTTGACTGCCTCGTCGCGCCTTGCTTGCCATGGCCTCCAGTCAGTGCCTCGCCCTCCATGGCGCCGCCACGACGCCCTCTCAGACCGCCACGGCGTTCCATCCATCATAAGCGCCATCCTATGGGAATATCGTGACGGTGATGTTGATTTCAGCGCCATGCGCCACCACGGCGGCCACCATGGCCGAGATTTACAACACTAGGAAAATTGAAATCGAGCATGTACCAGGCCTTCATGAATGTGTTGAAAATCTCGAGTCAAACACGAACTCTTTTCACGATTTACTATTCCGAAAAAGGAAAACTGGCCTGACACAAATCCTAATAAATTTCGCAACATTCATGTCCTCAATCCAAGCCGTAATCGGTCTTAGAAAAAAAATTTATTAATCTCATTTTTGTGCCTTTTCCATTAGTTTCATATTCAAAAATAATTTTTATATGAACGCGTTGAAAATTTAATTTCCCATTTCTTCCCATTTTCCAAGCTTTTACCAAAAAAGCCAACATTATTCTCTTTTTTTATTAGCACACATTAAAAAATTTATTGTTATTTTCACTTGCTTTTATTAATATGGTTGAGTCACCTTTAGAATAATATGTTTAAAAAAATTGGCCTCTATACTCGAGAAACTATCACCTCTCATTTTTCAAATTCTTTACCAATTGAGCCAAGACTAACTTGTTGTTTTGCTCACTATTTTTATATTAGTATCTTAATTATGCTTACTGTTTAGGCCTAAAGATTAAGGTGATGATTTGGTTGGAGAAATATAGAAAAAGGGATCATTCATGTTCACTACGGTGAACTATGACACATTTTCATGTCACTATGGTGAACTTTTTGAAGAAACACTTCAATATGGCGAACTATTTTTATGTGTCACCGTTCAAAACTCTGTTAAATTTAATATAAAATAACCTAAATACCCTTCAATATGATTTAAATTTTCAAACATGTGTCATTAAACTCAATTTTTTCCTTCTCTCTTCTCCTTTCTTATTGTCTCTCCAGAACATCTTCTCCTTCATTTTTTTCTCTCTAAAACAAGAACAATCAACCTTGAATATGTTGAATTTCCATGGCCTCATATTTCATCAGCAAATTTGTTCTTCGACATTTCAAACAAAAGTGTGAAAGCAAACCTCAAACCTAACAATTCGGTTTCACCAATTCGAAACTCGGTCCTAACAATTCGCACTGAAAATTTCCCAAAAACTCCAAATTTTTGTATTTCTTCAGACTTTACTCTCTGTAAATAAACAATTAATCTGCACTTCAATTGTGTTTACACCATTGATCTGCACTTCAATTGTGTCTGAGATTGGATCTGGTGAACCCGTTTTGATCAAGACAATAATTGCTCTGATCTGAATTGAACAAAAGCATTAAGCATAATACTTCCTTCCCTTTGTTCTTCTCTAAGGTACTCTGTTGTTCAACACCTTGCCATGATGGTTAACAACCATTGTCTTATGATGGTGGGTGGTAGATTACATATGAAAACTCTACTGTTGGCTATGAATTTTACTGGTTGGCTAACTTGAATTCAAATTTTGCAAAGACCCAAATTGGGTTCAATTTTTGCACAGACCCAAAATTCCCAAAAAAATTCTCAAAAATTATTCCCGATTTGGCACTCAGCTGTGCCTCCTACTCCCTCCCAATCTGCCTCTGGACCTCTCGAGATTGACCGGCGAACCGAGGTCCTCCTGAGGGTCTCCGGTGCCAATCCGACAGAGAACTCGCGCGTGTTGGTGTCGAAATCGGTCACCGTCAGGCAGGTCCCGTTGACGGCGATGCTGTCTCCGAGGACGCCGGATCTATCGTTCTACAGGACCGCGAGAGAGAGATTGAATCGTCTATAAACCAAACCAAAAGGCGATCTAAGTGAGTCCATAAACACTCCGTCGTCATCTATCGTGATTCAAAGAGTTTCAGATTCGATTCGAAATCAAAATTCAACAAATCGACTCTGGGCGGTGGATCCGGAGCCGCTGAGCTCGGTCTCGAAAGTGACGGCGAAGGACGTGGCGTTCCGCTTCTCCGCTCCCGACAGCGATATCTCCGGAACCAGCGGAGACGGTGGTTCGATTTCGGCCTTCCTCGGTGGCTCGTCGGTTTGTTCTGGTTCGGGGAGGCGGGATGGCCAATTTCGAAGGAGGGTGGTGGTGGCGCGGACGCGGAGGAAGAACCTGGCGGCAGAGGGAGGTTGGTTGTCGGAGAGAATGAGGTGGACGTTGAGAGATGGGTTTGGGCACATGAACCTCGCGTCCTTTGCATTCAGATCCAGAATGAATAACATGATTTTTTTTAATTTTTAATATGAGGGTATATTGGGAATTTTAAAAAAAATTGTTCTCATTCTGTTAGTTTTAACAGAATGAGGGTAACGGAGATACTTAAAAAAAGTTCGTCGTATTGAAGTAATTCTTAAAATAGTACACCGTAGTGATATGAAAATGTATCATAGTTCACTGTAGTGAACATGAATTATCCCTAAACAAAAAGGTGGATATAAATAAGGAGAAATTCCAGTTCACTCAGTGTTAGACTTTATTTATTCCAAACCCATTAACTGGCTTGTATGTGGAATATTGTGTGACACAAGTCAATATACTAAATAATGAGTTCAATAGAATTAAGATAAATTATATTGGTTTAATAATTAAAAGGTAATTTCCTAATAAATCATGATGATGATGGGTGTATATAAGATAAATCATAGGAATTTGTCCTCTCTGCCCATTATGTCAGTTCTCTCAGCCATCACATAAAATTAATCAAGTTCAAAGGGTCAAGAGGGAGAAATAAATTCTTCGCAATCAAGTGCTATCGACGTCGCTATCATGGATCCATGTAAGTTCTATTTGATATATTATTTGTGTGAGAATCATCTAGTTCCAAAAGACTAGCTATTATGCATGTATACAATATTATGGTTCATGATTTGCATAATTAACTAACATGTGGTATCAGAGATGGTCTAGAACTAATGATTTCCAATTATGAATGTCTTTTATTCCGCTGCGTGTTCCAACACGTAGTATCAGAGTTGAGTTAACAATAATCTTTTCTTTCACAAAAAAATAATATTGATAAAAGATAATCTCTCGAATATTGCGTCGAATGCCTAGAGATGTTCAACATTACATCTATTATGAATAAATGAGAAGTCTCATCATGCACTTACTTCAAATTAATTGGAGAGTATTGAAAAATTATGCAGTGTAAGAATGTGGTTAGTATTTTAGATGAATATCGTATGCTCAAATTCATTATTCAATATATAAATGGGTTGGTCGATAAATCACATTAAAGTAATCAAAATTTCATTGTTCAACAAATGATTATGGAATCAAAACATTCTTATAATGTGTTAAACATGTTTTAATCGATTTCAACCTAGGTCATATAGACATGAGTTCAAGTCTCATCGTTATACCTCTGATTTCACCTTTATTCTTCCAATTTCTATTTGGCTTCTTTGTCCCAACTATGTTTGGCCTCTCTCATCCCAAGGCATTATCAATTTTTTCCACACTGACGACGTATGAGGGAAGAATACGTCGTTACAGAGCTACTTTGTGACGGCGCATGGGCCAAAATACGATGTTACAAAATATTGTAACGACGTATGGTACGAATACGTCGTTACAACGGGTCTAACGGCGTATGTTCAACCATATGTCGTTAGTAACGGTAATTTATAACGGTGCACAATGTTAAATACGCTGTTACAAAATAGTTGACCGTTGACCAAAAACTTACAATTACAACCAAACGGTCTGAAATCGAGTCGTTGATGTTACCGTTAAATTGTAACGGCGTATGGTGCAATGTGCGCTTTGTAACATCGCATATTGTAAAATACGTCGTTAGAAAATAGTCAACAATCTTGACCATCCCCTTAGTCAAGATTGTTGACTTTCGTTTGACTTCTGTTTTTTCGTTCGCTTTACATTTCTCAATTGCAGACGCAAATGACCATAATCATGTACACGACATAAATATCATATATGTCAATCCAAAATTGAAATTGGTGTATCATGTCATAAAAAAAAAGTCTCCAACGGGTGTTTGACCTTTACTTTCGGAGGTAATCACAAGTGATCGGTTTGGATTGAAGTTTATACATTCTCGGAATTAACTAAAATTTTGGCACATTGAGTATCAAACCATTGCGCTCCAATCCGTAAGTTCGGATCAAAACATGATTTTGAACACAAGCCATTTTCGTTGAAAGCGTGAGTTTAGGGTTTAGAAAGGTAAACCTTATCGTAAACCCTAAAAACATTGCTCATCCAACATTCGATAGATGAAAATATTTTTTATGAAATCCAAACCGTTCAATCTGTTGTAAATAACATGTACGTGGTATAGTACAAATTTAATGGAAATCAAACCATGGGAACACGACTAATCGTTCACGATCAGACCGACATAAATAAAATAATAATTTAGGGTTTGGATTGAAACGACGCATTTAGAGCGGTACACCGTTACAATTTGCAACGACGTATCTCCCTATATACGCCGTTAGAAAATAGTCAACAATCTTGACTACCCCTAGTCAATATTGTTGACTTTCGCTTGACTTCGGCTTTTTCGTTCACTTTTCATTTATCAATTGCAGACGCAAATGACCATAATCATGTACACGACATAAATATCATGTACGTCAATCCAAAATTAAAATCGGTGTATCATGTCATAAAAAAAAGTCTCCAACGGGTGTTTGACCGTTACTTTCGGAGGTAATCACGGGTGATCGGTTTGGATCAAGGTTCATACATTCTCAGAATTGACAAATTTTGGCACATCGAGTACCAAACCATTTCACTCCATTCCGTACGGTCGGATTAAAACATGAATTTCAACATAAACCACTTTCGTTGAAAGCGTGAGTTTAGGGTTTAGGAAGGTAAACCCTAAACACATTCCTCATCGAACGTTCGATAGATTCAAATAATTTTTATAAAATTCAAACCGTTGAATCTATTGTAAATAATATGTACATGTTATAGTACAAATTGCATCAAAATCAAACCATGGGAACACGGCTAATCAATCACGATCAGACTGACATGAATAAAATAATAATTTAGGGTTTGGATTGTAAAGGCGCATATTGCAAGATGCGCCGTCACAAAATTGGCACCAAAAGAAAATTTTGCGAAAAATCAAATTTCGTGCATTAATTTTCGCCGAAAATTAAATTTCCCGCAAAATTTTCATTGTAACGGCGCATGATACGAATACACCGTTACAAAATCAAATTGTAATGACGCATTTTTCAAAGTACGCCATTACAATCGGATTTGTGACGGCGTATCCTTATAACACTGTCGTCACAATCGAGCTTATATAATGCCTAGAACACTATTTTCTTTTTCTTCTTCCACTTCCTTCTTCTTCGGGGTCTTCTGTCTCCGTCTCCATCTCCTTATGTCGTCGCCTCCACTCCACGCCATGCCATCGGTGAGTTTATTAGTCTCAATTTTTGTATGCATGCATGTTCTTAGATGGATTTTGAGATTTTGGTGTTTCACTTTGTTCACCATATATGTAGATTTGTTTTTGGTTTTATCGAATTTGATTTGCCCACCGAATCTACAGATGTGAATTGGGATTTTAGAATTTTGATTATGATTTGGAATTATGATTATGATTTGAGATTTTGGAATATTGTATGAATAATATTGTTTGCTTAAAATAAAGATGTGTGATTCGGTCAAAATATTGTTTTTTATAATTTGTATGAATAATTTTTTTATAAATATATGAATAATTTTTTATGAATATTGTATGAATCTGGATGAATAATGTATGCACAAATTATTTCTAGCTTATAGGGAATTAAGTTAAAAATGAATTTTGAAAAATATACCCGAAAAGGGTATTTCAGAATTAAGTAAAAATACCATAAAAGAATATCTTCGAAATTATGAAAAAATGCACAAAAAGGGTATTTTGGAATTTAATTAAAAGTACCAAAAGGGTATTTTCATAATTAAGTAAAAATACCCGAAAAGGGTATTTTAATTGTTTGATTATTTTTAAGAAATTCAAATTTGTAACGTCGTACTATTATACATACGTCGTTACAATTGTAACGGGGTATGTATCATAATACACCGTCAGAACTCTAACGACGTATTATGATACATGTGTCGTTACAATACTAACGACGTATATTCTCACATACGCTGTCAGAACTGTAACGACGTACAGTAGTTTATACGTTGTTAGGAACGACGTTGACGCCGTTTGCAAATTAACGGCACCGTCACATTGTGATAACATACGGTATATTGTATGTCGTTACAATGCTAACGGCGTATAGTGTAGTGTACGCCGTTAGTATTGTAAATACGCCGTTAGTATTGTAACGGCGTATGGAGGAATGCGCGCTGTTACAATACTAATGGCGTATCATGTACGCCGTTACACTTTGTAACGACACTGGTGTGACGAATGATGGTAAATTGGACGGATGTGCGCCGTTACTAACTATAACGACACATTTTTTGCCCTCTAACGGCGCAGCTCGTGCGTCGTTACAACGGGAAAAATGATAGTGAGGTTGGAGTCAAATGAAAAAAATTAAGGTTCGGAGGAGAATACATGAGACGATAACTAGGATTGTGGTCCCCAAATTACACATGTTATGCATACGGTTACTCTTACACGAGACGATATTATTTGGGTGTGAGTCACCTCTGAATCAGAGACCATCAAATTCAGTAACAATATTGGGTCCATATTGCGCATATCAACAAAAACGAAATACCATAGATAACATTTCTACTATATTAAATCAGACAATGCATGAAAATATGATACACAAATTAACCACCATACCCTATCAACCTACAAAAAAACATTATCCATATTTTCACCTACATCTATTTTAGGTTTGCACTGATAGATTGTTTACCTATAATACAAGTTTATTGACGATACTTATAGTGAGATAAGAAAGACATAGATTATTGCTCAGACATACTTATAACCACAACATCTTGACAAGAAGCTGCACTCCATGTCCAGGTTCAATAACCAACCTAAAAGCTGGGGAGTGTGTGTAAGCCTGTGAAAGAGAGAAGCTGAACTTGGACAGAGCAAGAGACAACACCACCTTCAGCTCTGTCATGGCAAAATGGTTACCTACACAAGTCCGCGAACCGACCCCAAATGGGATGTATGCCTGTGGAATCCTGCAAGCCCCGACCACACCGTTGGCAAATCTCTCCGGATTAAACTCATGAGCATCAGGACCCCATAATTCAGTATCTTGCTGTATTAAAGATACTGGAATTTGGATGTTAATTCCTTTAGGAACTTTGATGTTGTTAAATTCCATATCCTCCAATGTTGCTCTTACTAGGAATGCGGCTGGCGGGTAAAGGCGCAATGTCTCTTGAATCACCATGGTCAACTGCAATACAGTACACACATTAATTACAAGGTACTCTAAATTTGTTATGCTAGCAATGCAATGTGATTTTAAATAGTGACTTACTACTTTCATGTTTCGGAGCATATCAGCGTCAGGAACTGCATTGTTGCATATTTGGAGTACCTCTGCTCGTGCACGATCTTGCCACTCGGGATACTTGGCCAGCAACATCAAGCACCATGACGCCGTGATCGCGGTAGTCTCCTGACCAGCAAAGTACACATTCTTGCAATTGTCAATTATAAATCTGTCTCGACCCATGTGCATATTTTTGGCGTCATCGGAGTTGTTAGCACCCTCAAGTATCATCTGTAAAAGGTCTTTCTCGTGCGAAGCCTCTGCTCGTTGTTCTACAACATTGAGTATCATGGAATCGATTTCTTTGTGCAGTTTCCATATTTGCCTGTTAATCTTTGTTGGTACGTATCTGTCACATTGCATAACGATAAGTCATTACGAGCACATTGCCAAGAGGAAATGCAAGTTGTGAATGATAATGTTGTACCTGAAGCCAGGGATGCCAATTTGTCCATGGGACATGAGCTTTTGAAGTTGTCTAAGCTTTACAAATATTTCCTCCCCTTTAGAATAATTGCTTCCGAAACAAGCCCTTGAAATTACATCGGCAGATAAGCTTCTCAAATGGTCGTCTATTCTCATATCTGCTGCTCCGCCCTCACTCTCAACTCTACTCTCCCAACCTTTTAGGGCCGAGACCGTTGAGTCAATCATTAAGTTCAACATTCCCTACAAAAAATGCATTTGCATACAAGAATAATTATACACACCAATAATTTTTTGATGATAAATAACATTCTCACATGCAGTTGATGTTCAAGGTAATACTTATTTTGACAAACAAATAGTGAACTTTGAAGCAGAGAAACAAATTACCTTGATCTTGTCCATGTAGAATTCAGGAGCAATGATCTTCCTCTGGTGGGCCCAAATTGGGCCACTTGAGGATAGAATGCCATGGCCCAACAGAGGCCCACGATCCTTGGATAGGTAAGAAGGCTTCCCCAAAGAGAAAGAAGTGCAGAGACTGATTTGCTTCACCAACTCTGCGTCTGTTGTGCATAGTAATTGTATGCTCCCAGTTGAATACACAAATGTTGGACCTAAACCCAGATAAAATCACCAAGTTTAAGATATTAATTAATTACTACTATTTTCCTTTGTCAACTGAATAACATATTATTCTACTCTACAGAAATTTTAATTTATTATTGTACTAGATTTTGGTTACCGTCCATCTTTACTTTACTTTTAGGTGCTTGACAGCCCATCTTTTTCACATCTTCACTTTGTCTTATTATTATTATTATTATTTGATGGTACTAAGATTGGACGATGTAGTGTTTGTTGGCATAACATTCCAAAACATCATAATTCAATCCCCCTCGTCTACTTAATTATAATAATAAATTCTCACATCTTCTTAACGTCATGCATAATTTGAATGTCAACTATATAAATCAAACCAGTAAGAATTATTGAAATAATCCAAAAAATTTAAAAATATTTATTAATCGAGCCTTTAGGGTTGCAGAATCCAGATCCACAGTCAAAAACATAATTAGAGATTTAGTATGGTTAATTATGTCATGATTAAAATGAATATATATATTTAAAATAAGAAGAACATACCGTATTGATTTGTCCAAGAGTAGAGATGAGGGAAGACAGAAGGAGGCCAGTGATGATCTATGAGAGATTTGTCGTCCTTGTTCTGCTTCATGGTGTTCACAAGAATGGTCTTCATTTCGGGGATGCTCCCGACCAGAAACGACGTCGGAGAGGGACCTCCGATGCCTTGCTGAAGCATCTTGGATCTCACTCTCTGCGGCCTCCATATCAGTAGCTTGTAGAAATGCCCAAAAACCACAGTGATTGCAACCAGCAAAAAACCCAATATCACCACCATATCGACCGACTGCTCTCTTAATGTAATGATTGCCTCTACGCACTGCTTTTTATAGAGAGTGAGGAATGAATGAGGATGGTGTGTTTGTGGTGGGGCCTGTTTGAATTGTTTTTTCCGCAGGCATGTGGATGATGGAATACCTCAACCGCTCTTGTCAGTATTCTACTGATTTATCATGTTGTTCGCTTTACACTCAAAATTGGTCTTACATTGAAAACTGAGTTAAATTGTAATTATAAACTTGAGAACTATCTATAATTGTTTGATCGTGTGGAACCAATCTATTACGGTTTCGTTTGGATTCTCAAAAATCAAAATCATACTGGTTGTAATATTTAGGGGAAATATGTTATTACTGTATTTAATTATGAGAGTTTTTCACGTCATTATTCTCAATTATTTTTTATTTCACTTCATCATGGAGAATTAAATTATTTTGTTCCAATCCATATGTTTCTAACGCAAATTTCACAAGCACAGACCTATTGAGTTACACGATCTAGGAATAAAATTAACAAAAAAATGAAACTCCCGAGATATTATCCGCTACATGGAGACAATCGGTCTCCACCACTATCTGATTTCATTGGTTGCACTTAATCTATCAAAGAGTTTCCTTGACACCCAATGTTGTGGGGTCGATCGATTTTATTTGACCCCGATCAACCCCCCATTTAGGTGCTCATTTGCCTCGTAAAGGCCATTTAGGGCCAAGTAGGGACAACTTTATGCTTGTTGGTGTTTTTGAGAGCATATGCAGGGAATGACTGAAAAAGGGCAAGATTCGAGGGTCGGGCCGAGCAAGCCTTGGAGTGCAAGGAAACAAGGAACAAGTGGCAATCCTTTAGTCACGACCGTGCCGAATTGAATATTCGGAAAGGATTTCATTGCCTATTAAATCTCCCAGCAGCAGTCTTTTCATTGTCAGCAATATTCTCTTTGGTGTTCATGGTGTTCTTCATCAAAATTCCTCCTTCAAGTGGCTAAAGAGAAGATTTCCTTCTAGGTTTTTCTTCCAAAGCTAGTAGGAGGCAACTTCAAGAATCATCAACTCTCAAT